>OOFC01019770.1:0-21388 GCA_900323345.1 Pseudochromis fuscus
TCTTCAAGAGGATCCGCAGGAAAAGGGAGTTCAGACCAGATTCAAGGGTGGGTGGTTTCATCCAGTCTGAGCTTTCATGCCAGACTTGGTCTCATTAAACTCATCTCACAGCTCTTATCTGCCTCGTTTAAGACAGTGTTACACTTTCATATTTTTACTGTAGTCTGCTTTTGTCTATATTTTTTATTTGACCCATTTCCAACATTAATCGTTCACACACTGTTGCTTTACTTTGTGGGAAGAGTTTTTTTTTATTATTTTATCTTTTTTACTCAGAACAAACTTATTTCATCTCCAACATCTTTTGTTCTTTAATAACTTTTTGTTGTTACTATTTCACTGTGATTGTGTCTCCTCATCTTCCTCACTGTAGAGCTTAATGTTTCTCTGATTACACAGCTTCCCAGGATCTCCACAAATAGAAAAGTGATTAAAACCCCATCTTCCAACGAAGCACTTCCACTGCCGTTAATTTTTCCAACATTGCTGCCACGAGTGGTTGTAACGCTGGTTCACAGCTTCGTCTTCTGTGATGCTAAACTCAGCTTTATGTTCTCAGGATACTCGCTGGGCTCCACAGGCGCTGTGAACATTATTGTAATTAGACTTTTTCTGTGTTTGTGCAGGCTGTCATTGCATTGATGGAGATGGGCTTTGATGAAAAGGAGGTGATTGATGCTCTGAGAGTCAATAACAACCAACAGGACGCTGCGGTAGGTTTACACATCAACAGTAATGTTGTTACAAAGAGAGCAAGTATTGAAAAAACTCCATCAGTGCCTCCTGTTTGAGGATTGGCTCAATAATCAGGTTTTTAAGAAGAGATGCTATCAGGTAGAAAGCATTGAGACCTTGATGGTTTTACTGCTTTCAGGTGGTTTTAATAAATCTTTCTCACATCGTTCTTGTTCCACTGACTGTAGTGATGCTCAAACAGTTCAAAACATGACTATAGTGTTTTTATTGGCTTTAAAGTTCTTTCCCAAAACCAGCTGGGATAGATACCAGCATCACTCAACCCTGTGCTGGATCAGTGGATATAAAAATGGATGGATGGATAGTGTAAGTGATTATTTATTTGAAATTGAAAATGTGGTAATAAATAGTGAATGATAGTCAAAGAGGACGCTGCAAGAACATTGCTGCATTAATCTGCCAGCACAGTTCATCTGGACCTTCGTCAAAACGTGATGTGTACCTCACACTGTGGTCATCCAGCTGGGCAGAGGTGACTCAGGAGCCTGTGACTGAAACTCTCTTGTTTTCAGTCTTGATAAAAGAGTTTGTTATATTGTCTGAAAACATGAAACTGCACTGCATCTCTATCACAGCCAGTTCTTCACTCCACCTTAGTTAATAAATAATTTGAGGTTTGACATAACCAGACCACTTTCTGTCTGATATGTGGGTCATGTGATGTGAGTCGAGACCTTGTGGTTGGAAGGTCTGAGTTTGAATCCAGCCTGCTGGTCTGTAGGTGTAGTTGACCTCTGACCTCTGAACAGAGAGCTGTTTCCTCACAGTGTGTTTGTGTCCTGCAGTGTGAGTGGCTGCTCGGAGACAGGAAGCCTTCTCCAGAAGACCTGGACAAAGGCATCGACACCAACAGCCCCCTGTTCCAAGCCATCCTGGAGAATCCAGTGGTCCAGCTCGGTCTCACCAATCCCAAGACTCTGCTAGGTACAGTCTGATCACATGTAGGGAGAAACCAGGATACTGGGGGGTTGAATATTCTGCGGTTTGGATGTTTGTGTCGATCTTGTGTTTTTAAGAACTTCATCACAGCTGCAGCTTCATTCTGGACAAAGTAAGAAATCACCAACTGAGAACTGGAGTGGAGCATGAAGCAAAAACCATTTTGTTAAATCAAAGTTCTTAATTAGTTTATTTATGGCGTATTTCCACTACATGGTACAAACTGGACTCTGCTCTGTTTGGTTTTCCATTTGGAAGAAGGACCTGGTACCTGTTACCTCTTCTCTAGTACCTGCTTTCATGCAGTTGTGAAAGAAAGACCGACCAGGTACTAGCAGGTACTACAGAGTAATTTGTGTCATTGTGTTTTCACTGTATTGACACAACTATTTGTACCTGCAGCCGACACAGTCTGCACAGTGATAGTCAGAAGAACAAGTTTCTACAACGTGTGAAATACAGTAAAAATATCCAGAGTACATTAACAGGCTTTTGTGCAACGTTGAAATGGTTTTTAAAAGACGTCAGTGGATCCTGAGCTCTGAGCACCAGGTCGGTGGAACAGTGACGGAGGTGGTGTCTCTGAAATCATTGGAGCAAGTTTGTAACCAGGCTCTAACTTGATGAATTAACAACATATTTAAAGTTACAAAAACAAATTTCTCTCCTGAAACAATCTTCAAACTGAGTCTGTGACACCACAACAGTTCACCTGACCACCAGCTGCACAGAGCAGGTACTATCCTCTGTCATGGAAACCACCACCACAGTACCAAAGGTGGGTGGAGTCGAGTACCACGTAGTGGAAAAGACCTACAAGTCTGCTGGTGTCACTGGCTCTGATCCTGCTCCCTTCGTAGACCACAGCAAAGTCCTGCAGATGTTGAAGGATCTCATCGTCTTCGGGAAACATCCTCTTCATGTTTACAGCCTCGGTGTTCACCCTTTAGATCAGGTGCTGGTGGTTGGGTGACGTTAATCTGTTTCTCATTATTTGCCTTGTGTTTGTGTGCAGCGTTTGAAGACATGCTGGAGAATCCACTGAACAGCACCCAGTGGATGAACGACCCTGAGACCGGTCCTGTCATGCTCCAAATATCCAGAATCTTCCAGACCCTCAATCGCACATAGAGCCTCCTGGTGACCCCCTCTCCCCTGTGTGATTGTGGCAGCTTGTGTGTGTGTGTGTGTGTGGGATCATATTGGGATGTACGTGTACAGGTGTGTGTGTGTGTGTGTGTCCGAGGATGGCAGAGACACAAGTATTGTTTTTTTGCCTTGTAAAGACAAAGCCAGAGGAGTATGAATTAAGATGTTAGACATATAACTATTTATAACAGTACAGTAAAAAAAACACTTATACAATACAGATGTTAACATGAACATTATTATTACAGTAATAATATAAAACTGAGATTTAGTATGTTGTTTTTACATTTTAATGATAACAATTTATAGGTATGACAGACATGATTTATTTTATATAATTTCTCCATGTGCAGAAATGACATCTGACATCCGATTCAATGTTTACACTTCAAAGAAAACTGTTTTTGTATGTTTTGCAATATTTAAATATCAATTACAGTTTGGTCTGTCTCTTTAAATTGTTCATCAGTGGTGAATGTGTGGAAGATTTCTGTCAGTATCATGTTTCATTTCTCTCCTTGTCTTGTTTTCATCAAAGTGTATAATCTAATGGAGAGGCTCGTGGACAGTGCTCTCTCCTCTCATGCCTGCGAGGTCACTGTAAGTCAACTGCCTCTCAGGTTTGAAGAGGAGAGCGTTTTGTCCTTGAGCTTCTTCGAGCATATTTATTTCTTGCCTTTTTAGAGGAAAGCTGTACACAAAACTGTGTGGTGTCTCAGTCATGTTTTTACGAGAAGACGTTATATTAGGCCTGTGTGTTTATTGTCGGTGTGCTCTTGAATGTCATATTATCATGTTGCGCTCATTTAGCACTTGTTCACCTCTGAGTATCGCTCACTGCAGCACTGAGGGAGTCTGAAAAGAAGGGTCCGTGTTGTGTCTCTAAAAGACTGTAGAGGGATGTGAAGTGAAGCTGAGCCGAATCAAAGGGGTTTGCCTTTTTTTTTTTTTTTTTTTAAACCTTTAGTTTGAGTGATGGAGATGTATGCTCAGCACAGACTGTTTATAGAAATGGATGAAGCTAACGTGATGTTGTCCACATTTTGAAGCCAGGAATTTGGTCTTTGGTGTCCAGTGTGTATGAGACTGGACTTTAGGTCTCATCTCATTGGAGACCTGTCAATCAAACTAACCACGCCCCTAAATATTCCTGTTTGAATCCTGAAGCCCTGTTCAGATCGTGTTCTCCTCGTGTGTTCACACCAAATGTGAAGCGATTTTGCTCCTCCTGGAAACCACGGCGACCGCCATCCCCCAACTCCCACCATCAACCATGATTGAAATTGCAAATATTGCTCCTTTTACCTGTTGTTGAACAGTGGAAAGCTCCTCTCCTGTTTGGTTTTCTCCCGGTACAGAGACACAGTCGTGTCATGACGCTCTGAAAGGACACAGGACACATTTCCTCCAACACTGATAGATAGATAGATAGATAGATAGATAGATAGATAGATAGATAGATAGATACCGTATTTTCTGGATTATAAACTGCTACTTTTTTCCGACGCTTTGAACGTGGCTGCGACTTAAACACCGGTGTTTCTCATGTATCGGCGGCACGAAGCTTGTTGGCTTTTTACAAGCTAGCAAGCTTCGTGTCGCCGATACATGTAGCCTCGTCACATCAGACCCGGTCAGAGTGGACCACATGAAACTGTTCAAATAAATTCAATAGCGGTTTATAGACAGGTGCGCTCATAGTCCAGAAAATACGGTATTTTATTCATCTCCAAGAGAAATTCACACTTTCAGGTTGTTTTCACGATACCACGTGATGTGAATTATTCACTCAAATTAAAACTTTCTCAATTGACACAAATTTGCATCTATTTGCATCCCTGCGATCAGTTACTATGTAATCACACATGTTTGGTGTGAATGTGCCGTCCTATCTACTTTTTTTTTCAGATGGACCTAGTAACTTTATCTAATGACATCAGAATGACTAGTGGAGAAAAATGAATGAATATTTTAGGATTGTAAATGACCCTTATTTAATTGGAGTCAGTTGGAGCCAGCACCTAGTGGCCATAGGGAGTGTTGCACTTTTTTGCACTTAGCTTCATTTCAGAGCCTCGCTTGCTTTGTCTGTTTCTACAAACAGTCCATGACGCTCACTTCACACTGCGGAGTTTCATCTTCATACATACAAAGAAATAATAGAAGCTGAGATGCAACCAGTGTGGATGTTTTGGTTTACTTTTTTTTTTTTTCTTTTGAGAGCAACGAACATTTTAATGCTGTCAAACCAAACCAAAATGTCTCTGTATAACCTGCCTTTGTCATTAGATGTATCCAGTGGAAAAAAAATACCCTGTATTTCTGTGCAATAGCAAGGATTTCTGTTGACCTGTAAAGACATTTGTTTGATTTGAGTGTTAGAGAAGTGTGAACTGCAATGTGTTCTACAATATTAGCCTTTGCATCGAGTACTTAAAGTCTCCAGCTACAAGGACGGGGAGAGTTTTGCCTCTGCTCACTGTACTGAGAGTTTAAAAACAATATGGAGGGTGGTGTGTTTTGCCAAGCTTTTGAGTGTTTTTATTCAATATTTAAAATGTGGTATTGATGTGACTTTCTGCTCAGGGAGGCTGAGATTGTTTTTCTAAACCTGTCGTCACGGCAAACCTCTGCTCAACCCCTTCTAGTTTGGCATTTGAAAATGGCTTTAACTAATCTGTGTAGAACTTTGCTTCTGAATAAGAGCACCACAGGACATGGTTTCGTAAATGCAATATTTGAAAATATTTAAATGTTTTTAGAGAGAAGTGTCTGTTTGAACTATGTATTATGACATTATTTATATCAAAGCCAAACGAGTAACTTGTTCTTATTTATAACATTTTTAGCAATCCTTGAAGCTAATCTACAAATGTGAAAAAATTAAATGCTTCAAATGTTGTTTTTACAAACCATTATAAAAACGTTGGTATGGAGCGGCAGGTCGCGGTGAGGGTGGGATGTATTTGTAAAGTGCTGCAGCATGTTTGAACGAAGGAGGATTTCTGCACACATCCCCGGGAGCCTCTCTGCGCACCCTCCCTGCACCGCGGTGGACCTTCATCCCGGCCACGGTGACCTCACCACCTCCATGCTTTGCATCGGCATGAAACCATCCCTCCCTCTGTAATATTGTGAAACAAACACTGGGAGATTTAAGGGAAAAGGAAACTGCGACATCTTTTGGAAAAATGCTCAGCAGCAACAGAAATGAACAAAGTGAATTTTATTGCGTAGGGACACTGAGGAGAGAGTCGCTGGAGTCACAGATTATTGTTTTCACTCCGCTGTCATGCAGGACTGTCCCAGATCAACAACCTATGCAATATACTCACAGTCTGTTCGTTCAAACAGCCTCATGGCTACTGGCATCTCAATCACTATTGCATTAAAGTTATTTTTTTGTGGCTGTAACCAGTGGATTCTGTGGTTTGTTTTTTTAACCTTTAAATCGACACATAGATATTTGAGAAAATTATAAACAACAGAACATCGTGTGTAAACTTAACATGTTTTCAAAGGTTTTTTTATTTACTTTTCTCTGAGGATACTTTTTTTTAATCATTTAGGAGGAGTAAATGTAACATTTTCTCCTTTTTATGAAGTTTTTCTGTCATCTTTTACAAAATATACAGTTAATTTGCTTTGTTCCTCAGTGGTTTATGTACATTTGGAAACATTTTGTTACACATTAATCAACACTTAATCAGTATTAGACTTTTAAGAGTAAAATAAAGTGTCATCAGACCTTGAAATCATCTGAAGAGCATAGACAATCATCATTTTCTAAAAGAGAATCTCCCCAAAATACAAGTGATACCAACACTTAGTACATGTTTTTGTTCATACAGCTTTGTAAATAACTGTATGCCCCAGGATACAGAAACTATATTAGAGTTAAGGTGGAGGTTTATCTGATTACATGTACCTTCAGTGCAAAACTAGACCTCATTTAAATTCATGGCATTAATGCAGCATCATAATAGAATTATACTAAAATAAATGGATGTGACTTTGGAATGCAGTTTTGCATTTTAAATTGGTTTGTTGGAATTATCTTTAATAAGCAGATCATTGTAATAAGTACTACAGAAATACTTTGTGTTGTTACAATCAGAATATATTATATTTAACTCAAAATATTGTTGTCAAATATATGTAATATAGAGGCTGTGAGTTTATTCTTGTCTTGGAAACAGCATAAAAAAATAAATAACTCACTTTAGCATCCAGAAGGAAAAACACAAGCAAATTTGAACATCTACATTAGTTTAATTTAGTTTAATTTAATTTAATTTAATTTAATTATTTAAGTCACTGTTAAATTATATAAAAATTGAATAAATCTTTGTTTTTAACTTAATTTTACTTTTTTAACTATACTTTCCAAAATAGCTACTTTTTTAAACAGCTGAATTTAGCTTTTTTAAATCTATCACTTTTTACTGTACTTCCAGTTGAACTTGCAAACTATCTTTTAAACAACCTTTAACCACACTGTCTTCGTAAATAATGCATATTTGCTGTATTTATTTGTTGTTAATGTAGCTGTTTAAAGAAAAATGAAAATGGAAGGAATGTCTGCATTATTTATTGTGCTGTTTTCTGTCTCTTTAAATCTACAGATTTATGGACTAGATGGTGTGATACCTCTTTTCACCATTAGATGTCCCCATTGGTCAATGTCACGAGGACAACACATTGCAATAATATAATGAAAACGTGCACACTCATTGTGATATGCACATAGTGATAAACATAAATCATTTTAAAGAGAAAAAAATGATATATATTTGTGTAGCTTCAATAAAATGTCAATCAAAATATAGAGAGATTTTGGGGGGGGGTTTCCTTGAAGAATGTAATACAAAATCAGATTTCATCACTCAGAAATTAATTATAAATACATGTGATTTTTAAAAAATGAATAAATAACTGTATGAAAGTAAGCTACTGTCTGATACTTTATATTTTTAACCGTAGCTACTAGTCTGGAAGGTAATCACGCATGCGCAGTGGTGGCGTTTAGGCAGGCTGGGATGATAATTACATTCTATGGGCAGAGCGCGAACACACTGGTGCTCCCCGATCCTCAAAGAAATGCGTGTGTCTCTTTTTATCTAACATGAGGCGTTTAATACAGAGATAGATTTTTTTTAAACAGAAGAGTCTGGGTACGTCGTGCTTCTCCGCCGGGCACCGTTTCGGTTCGGCTGAGAGTCCACCGAGGAGCGGGTGTCACGCAGGCCGCGGCTCGGCTCTTGTTGCTGGGAGGAGACCACACAGACTCGCCCTCCCTGCTGGCCGTTACTAGCAGGCTACGATGCGTCGCTGCTGGTGTATTTTCCACACGGCAGGCCACTGTGCAACGAGGCGGGACCGTGGGTAATTGTTTTACGGAGCGACTTGGGAAAATACACCGCACCTTTCAAGGTAACGTCTGTTCCAGCTTAGCTAACGTCATCCACGGGGCCATTGAACGCAGCACACACCAGCAAGCTAACGGTTAGCAGCCGTTAGTTAGCTAGCTGCTCCACATTTGCATGCATGGCCGCTTAGCTAACCTCAATGTTATGGAAATGTGTCAGCTAACGGGAGGTCATGGGGGTTGTCCCAAAAAACCCCACCACGCTAACGATTACAGTTGGTTAAATATGCAATTAGCTAAGACAATATTGGGCCTTATAATGGCAACACAATGATACCGTGGTGTGGTAACTCTGAAATTAAAGCTACAGGTAATAGAACAAGAAGTTTATCTAAGAAGGTTAACTTTAGTTTTCTGGAGAAACAAAGGGGACACCCCCCTCTGAGGACCTTAGTGTTACAGTATGTGGAAGCAGGTATATGCACCCATCCTGTATTTAATGTAATTAGAAAGGCTGAGCTGGACACCACTGTTTAGGTGATTGTACATTTCAGGAAAACTGGTCAATTAATGGCAAGACTGATGGAGAAATTAAAAGTGAAAGTGTTCTGATTTTAAGATGAAAGACAAGTTTGATTGGCTCACTGAAGACAATCTTTAGTTGTTATAGTTGCCATTAATACATGAATTACTTAAAGTATGATGTGACAGGAGTGCACAGTCAACTTTATCAACTATGAGTGAGTCTCATCAGTTGTGTTGAGTTCCACATGTACTTGTACTGTAAGTGATTTTGTTTCAGTGTAATCTCATAAATTAGCCCAATAGAAGATAGTTTTCTGCTACAGTGTACAAAAAGATCATAAAATTGTATTCTTGTATTCAGGACTGTTTGAGGTCAACATGGTAGGTCCATTTAAGTACCAGGTACTGCCCAGACACAGTCTCCACTCTGTCATCAAGCATTTAACATAATCACTGTGATGCTCCTGCGAGGGTGCCACTTTAATAGTTGTGTCTCGCCCACAACATGTGATCCTAAGTGACCACTAAAAGGAGAAAACAACAACTGCAAATAAAACATTTTCCCCAATAATCAACAAACACCAGATGCAAAGAGATTTTTTTAATTATTTATTGATGGATCACTCTAATAGAGCACCCAGCCGCTCACAAGCTACTCCATGGGGATTTACAACTTGGCAGATTGTGCATGGCTAGTATCCTGTTATTTGGCTGTGTCTCGTGCTCAGCAATATGTCCTGTATAATTTGGACTTTAACAGTATGTTTATGCTCTTTTTTTCTATTGTAGGATGGATGTGGATTTGTGTGCT
Source organism: Pseudochromis fuscus (assembly GCA_900323345.1). NCBI lineage: Eukaryota > Metazoa > Chordata > Actinopteri > Pseudochromidae > Pseudochromis > Pseudochromis fuscus. The sequence goes on from OOFC01019770.1 coordinate 9,549, forward strand.
GGCGGGGACAGTACCAGGAGAAAAGTAGATCTGGCCGGGGTCGCAGAAGGCACAATGGACGTCGTACCTTTGGAGATGTATGACTCCGCCAGAGCAAAAATAGCTGCCAACCTGCGATGGCTGTTTGCCAAAGCCTATGGCATTGGTAAGTAGTGTAATTTACATTCATGCTACACAAATGCAAAGTAGGGTTTGAGATTTAAAGTTGCCGTGTATAGCTTACTTCTAAATAATAAATATATTTAGTGTTACAGACTTGTATAGTCGCCTATTTCTGGGTGCAGACAGTTCAACAGAACCCACGGTCGTTCCTGAGAATCTGCAGAAGGCTTTCCTCATATTCTCATTAGTCTTTCACATGGTATCGTTCGCCCATCTCAATACTGTGATGGTCAGCAGGTTGCGTATTGCTTCAGCAGACAAACTTTGACAGCTAAAGCCCAAGAGAAAGAAATATTGTGCATGTGTGTGCTCGAGCCAACACTACTTCCCTCATGACACTTGGCAACACTGAGGCCTCCTTCATTGACTCACAAGATCCTTTCATTCTTGTAGGGTGGCCAGTGAGATTGAACCCGACTCGGGCTGAGTGACAGGCGCTGAGGATTAGGCTATATTTGTTAGACTGCAGTCAGAGCATGGAAAGTACTGATCTGCACTGCCAGGCACTCGCACACTCCCTGTTCAGATTGTATCAGCATTAGCAAGTGGGCCTTTAGGCCACATTTTCCTGTTCTTGTCTGTCGTCGTGACAGCCAAGAGTGGAATATATTTCAAGGATGAGATGATTGATGGGAAATTTATGACAACCTTTTATGGATCTGTTTTGGCGTGGCTATAGAACTAGTCACCTTTCAGAAAAACTTCCATAGTTGATATTGCTCTTAATTTCATTGGGGTACAGCAGCTATGTTTTTATGTGTGGAGAAATACTAAATGCTTGTTGCCACTTACTAGATAGACTTTCCGCTTATTGTCATTTTGGACGCTTTAGTGTTTTTTGTTGTAGATCTGTGTTAGCGTACATGAACAGATGTGATTTACATAAGCAAAGTAGTAGATATAATCGTGTAATAAAGGAGATAAAGTGTATAAATACAATTGTTTGTGAATGAATCCAATGTAGCCAGCTGTATGTTGTTGGGACACAGTCAGATGTGGTCATCAGGAGCTTGGTCCCCCATTAAATAATGAGTGTGGCATGTGCTTGGTGTGTATGTTTTCAGTTTGGATACATTATTAATTATTCTGGGTGCTTACCTGTGTATAAACCATGAGAGAAAATCTCATGTGAATGTAAAGCCTTCACTCTCTTAATCCATTTTCAACCTCTAAACTCAGACATGTCGACGGAGAACACCTCGACAGTTTTGGCAGGTGTTTAATCATCAGCAGCTGAAAAATGTTGCAAGATTAATATCAAAGAATACAGCCATTGTTTTACTGAAGGGCTGCTGGTTCCCTGTTTGATGTGCTACAGGGTGTCTCCTTATCACAGAGATTGAGCTTAGTCAGTGTAAGCCTCAGCTATCTGATGCTTAAGTCCCGTCATTCACTGCTTTGCATGTCTCTTGCATCAGTGTAGTCCCTGGTCAAATCATCTACCTTTTTATTTCAGAGTCTCATGCAAGTGTTTCCTTTGTGCTCTGTGGTTTCTTCCATATCCGTGGTCATTACACAGATTTCCTGATGCCACTGAAGCATTCATTCTAAACAAATGACGGGATGTTTGGAGTTTTAATGGTAATCCAAGTTATGGATAGAAAGCGATTGTTTGTTTTAGCCTGAACCTCCCTTTGCTCCAGGGTTCATTACTCATATTTTCCTCCCAGCTCATATCAAGGCCTGTCGGAAATTGGCTCGGTCATTTCACTGTCTGTCATCACAGGCTCTGGCTAATGATGTGGGCTGAAAAGAGGAAGCAGCAGAGCATCGTTGTGCAGATGAACATGATGCACCACAGCTTCACTTGGGTGGAGATCTTTTGCATCAGGAGGGTTACAGCCACACCAGAGCTCCTGTGGCCCAGAGGGAGGCAACTCTCAGGTGCAGCTGTAATTATCTCCCCCCCACTGGGACTCAATAAATTAGGCCCCTTTTATTTTCACCCTATGGCTCATGTGGCGTCTGCTGTAATGCTAATGCTGCACAGTTGTGTGTTTGGATTGTGCAGTGACCGACAGACACAAACTGCGGTGTGTAAACAGTTGAGTTGATGTGACGTAGCTCCATTAAATTGGACTAAAACCGTCTCGTAACATGAAGGTTGTCAGGGTTTCAGATGTGTATTCATCTGTGTGATCACCCCTCTGTCCTCTCTTTGATCGTGCGAGTCTGTATTTGTGTACATGCTCTCCTGTCCCACTGCCCTGTGTTATGTGACACAGCTGCTCCCAGCCTGAGCGTCAGACAGCCAGACACGACGCCGGCGAGAGTGAGAACCTGTCATGGTTGCGGGCGCATCGCTGGTCCTCGCTCTGCCTGCTTGTGCTGACCGTGGTTGTGGCCCTGCTGATCATGGTTGGCTGACTCTGCTGTAGCACATCCTGGGTCTTGTTGCCAAGCCCGATCCTCATGCTCCACCCAACCCCAGTTAGTAAATGTTGCAGCCTGGCTCTGGGAGGCAGGAAGGTGGGGGGCAGCTGCCACATGACATCAACGTCTGTGGGAGGAAGTCAAACGTGAAGACTCTCCCCGGCCAGACCCCTTTGTTTTTATTCTACACAATTACTCCCACTGTTCCTGTGTGTTTATATCCTCAGACACGACTCTCCAGGAATGAACCAAACTGCTGGGTGTTACACATAATAGGTTAATGGTGTTGTACAACAACATCCTTATTTCCAACATGTTCATTCAAGCAGCTGGCTTATGGGTGAAGGCCTGTGCTGCAGTAATGCATGTAGAATAAGGAAAACAGGATTGATGTGATCTCAGCATCAGCAGCTACTGAAATAAGACCCATCATTTAAATTTATACCTGTTTACAGTCTCACTCTCACCTCTGCATTAACAGGGAGATTTATTCATCAAATCAAATGCTCCTAATTGCTTCTTAAGTGACATCAGCAAATGACAAGACTGTGATAAGTCATGTGACCTGTGCACAGGGAGGGGAAGAGACAATAGCATATTTAATCAGAAGAGAGAATAGCAACACTTAGCTTTACATGAACCACAGACACAAAGGTTAGAAAATGAAATGTATCCAATCCTAGATCTGATTAAAATGTGTTTATCCTGGAAAAATGACCACAGTTTGTTGTAAAACACTTTATTTAAAATGAATCTATTACTGATAATGATGAAGGACTCAAACAACTGGAACAGTCCTTATGATGGACTGTGTAAACATCTGCTGTGGGAATTACAAACATTGTAATTTTTTTGTTTTTGATTGAAAGTCTGTATTGTTTTTCCAGGATTTGCAGCAGTTTGTGAGACTGGGATGTGCCTTGGTTGGATCCTGGTGTTATACTTATTTTAGATTTGTTCTCAGAGCGCCGCGTCCTTCCCCGTACAGTTCAGCTTTTGTGCTCGGCACATTTTCATCCACAAAACCGGCTGCAAGAAGCTGCCAGCCTGCCTTCCTGTTTTTGTGAACGGGAGATTGCTGACGAGTGGCTCCCTTTATCCCGTCAGTCAGCGCAAACACTAAGAACACATCGCGCACACACACACACACATACACACACACACACATATATAGCTTATGCTGTATTACTGGAGCTCAGGCAGACGTAAAAACAGATTTAACACAACCAGGCTGTTTCTACCACCACACCATTTTGTGTGCAGGGCAGGATTTTGTGCATGATTGTAGATTCTCACCCTCAGTGTGTGGTTTACCTTGCAGTAAAAATCTGGTTTGTGCATGCCTCGACACAGCTGCTTCATCCTGTACCCTTATATGGCTGTGGTTTCTGGTTTTGAGAATGACTTCACATCCAAAGCAACTGAATCTCCTGTGTAGGTCATTGTTTTTCTTTTGTTTTTTTTCGGTCTCCTCCGTTGTTAAATGTGAGCTGGCACAGAGTCCACAGTGTCACCTGAGAAGCCTGCTCTCACTGACGACTTGTCTTAGCAACAATCTGTTTCCCAGTGTGCTCCTGAGGCAGGGAGCTGCGACTTGTAATCACAAATGGTCATGTTTGCTCCTAGTAAACTGGCGCTGACATACAGCAAATATTACATAAAAAGTGCTGTGGGCTGACACAGTCTTGCAGCCTGTAGACGTGTGTGAGGTTTGAGCTGAGGGAGACGGATATGTGGCTTTTAATGGCGTCGTCATTTCATCATGAAGTATCTTGTTTATTGTTTTTCTGTCTTCAGTCTTGGTCATGGTTTAAGCTAGCTCAAACTAACCTGCACATGGTTCACCCAAACACCTTTCTACATTGCAGACCATATTCCAGAGGACCTAAGGGACCCGTTCTACACAGACCAGTATGACCAGGAACACATCAAGCCCCCTGTCATCCGCCTGCTGCTGTCCTGCGAGCTGTACTGCCGCGTCTGTGCCCTCATCTTGAAGACGGAGCAGGCGGCGTCTCTTCAGTCCCACCAGTCCGTCATCCAGGCTCTGTCCAGGAAGGGCATATATGTTGTGGAGAGTGACGATACACCCGTCACCGAGGGCGACCTGGCCTGTATGCCCATCAAAATGGTGAGTACCACTGGAAATCACTGTAAACATGTTGGTAGTTTCCTTCAGCCTCAGTGGGCACTAATTGGCCTTTTTCACATTCAGCAGCTGCTTTGGGAGAAATTGAAACTCAGTAATAGTGATGTTAATATTCTGACTCATCAGTGCAGCCGTTCAGCAGCAGGCAGAGCGTGATGCTGCTGTAGCATTTAGGAAACTTGTAGCACAGATTGCCTGTCAGAGAAGAAGGAAGCCGGGCCAGAAGCTATAACAACTTTGCTCATTACGTCCAACTCTCTTCCCGCTTCTGATGTATTATCTTACCACAGTGAAATCAGTGGAAGCAGCTTGTGCTTTTATCCTTATCCAGCATCGCCATCAATCTCAGCCACACGCTTTTGAAGCTCTGGGAAGCCTCTGCTGCATCGACGGTGGAGACGAACCAGAAAAACTTTTTGGGATAAGCGTAAAATTTCAAGTATGTGCAGTTATTTCACATGAGCACATTGTGTGAGTTGTAGACGTGCGTTGTGTTAGCGGAGCAGCCTCCAGGTGATTTGACTGCACCCTTATCATTTCTATTCAAATGAACAGGCAGGAATTTGACTGTCATGCTAGTTGTGTTGATGTGATGTCGTATCGAGTCGGACAGATTTAATGTCACTTTCATAACCACCACTTAAAGCCTCGGCCCCAACAGGATGCACAAATTTAGGAGTCGTGCATCCCCTGTGTTTGTAGAGGTCCATGGGAGTCATAGAGGATGGAGTTGTTCAAAAAAGCTGCAAGAGCTTTGTTAGGAGAACGGTGTAAGTGCCTGACACTGCTCTCTGTGTGTTATTAGTGTGTGATCGTTGTGTTCAGTACGTCCTGTTCTCCAAACAGTTACCTCCAGGTGTCTGTTTACATCGACGATCTCCCAGAGCAGAACTTGCAGAGAGACTGAGGAACGTTTTGTCAGGACACCAGTTGTTGTGTGTCAGCTACAGTGTGTTAGCAGCTGGCCAGACAATGTGGAATTTTAATCTCACACTGCACATTTTAATCTGCCACAGTCACCTGACTGCCCAGCACCGAGCTCACACTGTGTGTGTTCTTCCTCAGTGTTGACAACAGGAGGGAAAGATGCAGTGGTGAAGCTGAAGTTGCACTGCTGGATTTATTGGTGGATTTAAGATGATTATGAAGTTGTTTTTCTTTTGTTGCACTGTTTGAATTTTTTGTTTAATACTTGAGTGTAAAGGTCGACTTCAATCCTTAAATCTGGAGATCAGTGTTGTTGTCCAGCACTAATTGGGGCAGTTATCTCATGGTTAGAAACACTGTTATGTTAGAGCTCAGTGGCTTCAACTCTGGAGTCTGTAAGCATCTTATTTTTTGCAGTTTTAAAATGTGGAACTAAGTAACATGCAAACAATTTTTTTTACAGCTAATATTCTTTTCAGTTCAATGGGTTTTTTTTAATATAAAATAATTGACCCACAAAATAAATATCATCACAAAACACCAAGTTAAAAAACTGCCACCGATGACTTTAAAGTGACAGAGGGCCAGTAAGTGTTATCTGCTGAAGAACGAGTCCTGCTGAGTATCTCTGTAGAGTTACAGTGCTGCAAAATGACTGCACAGTGCACATAGAAAAGTTCTCTGTCCAGTCCTGCAGTTGGCCACCATGATGGTAATCAGGATTGGTCTGAAAAATCCCATTTGGTCTGAGCTTTATTATAAATCCCAGTATAAAACTGAGGCTTGTGCTCTCTTGGAACAGGCGGTTTAATCGGGGGCATCAGTGTTAAGAGGGTTATACTCTCTAATACTTATTAGAATGGATTTTATTGTCTGTGATATTATTCTCACCGACATTTTCATAAAGCTGTTAAGAGCATTTGCTGAATGTTTGAAAATCTGTTGTCCTTTGAAGGCCGGTTTAGATATGTGTTAGCCCCGGCCTTTCATTAGCTTGCTTTGGGTAAATATGTTCAAGCAACTCTTAAAGATCTCTTAAAGATGTTAAATGCACAACCTGAAGTAATGATTTCTGTTGTCAATTATTTACAGATTGTACAGCTGTTTAAGAGGTGAAATACCCTCGCAGTGTCACCCACATCTGAATAACCTGAATCAGCTGCATCACGTCACAGAGTACTGAATGAAGTACAGACCAGCTGCCCCCCCCCTCCACCCACAGCAATGAGATCCGATGTCTCACTATGTCACTGAGAGCACTTCACACAGGATAGGATGAACACCAACCAGCTCTCACTTGCTCTCAGCCATCTTCCTACCCTTGTGTTACCATGGAAACGAGCGGTGGTGGCGTTGAGCGGGCCTCCTCTTTCTCTGCAGGCTGGCTAGTAAAAGATGTGCGTCTGCTGTTTGTTGCTCGCGCTCTGACAAAATAATCCACACAGGCCCGTGTGTGAGCAGCCAGACACAAAGCCCAGCGAGGGGATGGAGGATCCTGAGCAGGACAACGCTTATCTTTGATAGACTGTCGGAGCCCCCCTCCCCTCTCCTCCCAGTTTGCTGACTTGACAAGGCGTTTCCATAGTAACCAGAATTTTCCTCCTTGTGTGTGTCTCTCTATGAGATGAGTGAAACCCATCCTACACCTGCAGACAGTCTTGGTGGGGCAGCAGCTGGGGCCTGTAAGACCCTGAGATGGTAGCTGTTCTCCTGGGTCAGGGTTTGTATGTGCGCTCACGCTGTCTGTCAGAAGCTCGGGGCAACAGCAGCGTCTGCCCCCCGACGGGGCAGCATGCTGTGCTGAAGGAGGGCAGAGTGTTGGAGGAGAACAAAAGATTTACCAGCAGATCAGACCCTTTAATTCACCCCTTTGTGTGTTTGTTGAGCTGCAGTTATTGATACTTTTCTCTTCTGGTGCTGCATGAAGTTTCTTGTGCATGATTTTTGAGGTTTTTGCTCATATTCTACTGCATGTTGTACAACCTCTTCCATACAGCGCAGAGGCATAAGCAGTCAGACAATGAAGCTATTTTTTTTATTTTTTTGCACAAACACACATGTTTGCTAAACATATTTGGAAGAAACCATCAGGGGAAGGCCCTGCTCTGTGCACATGTGCTGGGATCAAGGTTATTTTTCCTGATGTTTGAGCTTCAGTGTACAGAGTGTTGTATGAGCGGAGGTTTAAATTCACTTCACAGCTAGTTAGAAACCAATCCAGTGTATTGTGAAAACTCTTCAGTGATGTAGGAAGGATTGTGTGTAGAAGAAGCTGTAGCTGCTGGATTTATGTTAATAGAAAAAAAAAATCAGAAAATATTCAAAGCAGAACATGGCTGCAGTTTCTCTTCTTCAAGCAATGTCCACATTTCCCCACATCTCATAAATACACGGTGAATATGAAACGATGAGCTAAGCTTCCTGTCTAACTTCTGATTTCTCTAAAATAAACACAGTAACATTGACTCCTCTCCTCCTGAGTGTTACTGTAAGTTTGTCTGAGTGTGTGTGTTCACTGTTTGTGTCCGTGCTGTGGAGAGAGCTCTGAATAGCTCTCATTCGTTACGTTAACGAGCCTAATCTCTGTGCACTTCCATCACCAATTGGATTAGCATGTTACACAAACTGAAATAATGATGATGCCCATTGTTATTTATTTGTTTTGTAATAGTAATCAGATGGTGGTCATCAACTGTGATGTGGTGGAATAAGAATAACTCTTAGCAGCAGGCTTGTATATGAAATGGTGATTTAGCTTGGTGAGTAGTGAAAGATTTTTATTATCTTTTGTCCAGTGTTAATTCTCATCCTCGCTGTGGAGGATCAATATTTTGACTGGTAGGGACCATGTGCTCGGCCACTGTGAGTGGGGAAGCTCCTGCTGGGCCTCTTGATTGCATTAGGATGTAGAGAGCTGGTTTAACGATGGACTCCTACTGTGCTGAATTAGAGATTTCAGCTGTGATTAAGCCACTGTGCTTTATATACAGCTACAAATGTGTTTGGGAGCCACAGTGGATCTCTGAATGAGCCAGCACCTCTAACTCTTAGCTGTATTTATCCACATGGAAAGTTAAATACCAGGATTCACTCATTTCTAACGAGATATTATAACAGTTTATGAACTTTTAAAGACTGGAAGAAAGCTGCTAATGTGCAGAAATTTTGTATAAAGGCTTTTGAGGCTCCAAATGAGTTGTTTGAAATGTTTGGATACCGTTTGGATAAATCTGCATTAGTTTGCAGTTTCTTCTTGTTGGCCTCCAGCTTTGATTGTAATTGGATTGGAAACTGAGGGTGAAGAAAATCCAATGAAATTGAATTGTCCTCTGCTTGTGATTCTGTGTCCCAGAGTGCACACATGCCCATGATCGATGCCCTGATGATGGCTTACACGGTGGAGATGATCAGCATCGAGAAAGTGGTGGCTTCTGTCAAGCGCTTCTCTACCTTCAGTGCCTCTAAGGAGCTGCCCTTTGACCTGGAGGACGCCATGGTCTTCTGGATCAACAAGGTTTCATCACACAGACACAACCCACACATAAGAAGAAACTTTCCACAACACACTGCATCTGGACTTTCTGTTTCCTAACAACCAGCTGGTTGGGCAGCAGCTCCACACACTGTGGGCTGCATAATGGGTTTTTCCACATTGACATTATGAGTGACAGTGGCCCACTTGTCTTCTTGAGGCCTGTGTGTCACTGGATCTCAGAGACAGGCCGGTCAGAGGGAGTGTGGTGGATCTGATGCACACAAGAGACTCATGTTGTATTTATCTCTCAGTGGTTAAATGCCCGAGGCAGCGAAAGCCATGAGGCAGTGAGCCCATGAATCATCGTGATGTTTCACACCATCACTGCCAGTATGAGATGGACAGTGTACATTACCAAATTATTTTCCAGTTGAATCTGTCAGACTGTAAATGTGTTTCTCCTTAAATAATCCTGAATAGTTTCCTAATCGCTAATGTCAGAAAACAAGGATGCACAGATTCAGTTGATTTTTCTTTGGCTCAGTGGTTCATAACCCAAATATATTAAATTAAACTGACTGATTTCAATATTTGTTTAATTTTCTGACTAATCGGTCGTTTTGTTTGCGTCCACTAGTAACCAAGCAACAGTCTCCAGGAAGATAAACCTGCTTATCTTGGTTGGACTTTCCAAGGAAGATTACTCAGCTTTACACACATACTGCTGAGATATGTTACATACAAGGGGAACAAGATTTTACTTTATTACAAGGATAAGTGACGAGATAAAAGAAGAAATCTTAGTCCATGACAACATGTCCTGTGTTTAAAATATTACATGCACAGTCACATCATTAAATACTTGATGGTTATCTACTAGTCTGCTTTGACACTGATGCATGCACCAAAACATGTGAGCTAATCTTCCCAAAATAAGGTCGAGGGCAGAGGGAAACTCTCACTCCTGACCTGCTGCACAGATTCACAGGCATCGGGTTTCAGCAGTGGTTGTTTTTTATCTGGTTACTGGAGCTGCATAGTGAAGATGTGGTGTTTTCTCCTGCAGGTGAACATGAAGATGAGGGAGATTTCAGAAAGGGAGCATAAAGTCAAGCACCACCCCCTGGAGTCTCCAAGCCACCAAAAGGTAAAGCCACTCACAGTGAGGAAACCCTTCAACAGCAGAGCTCTTTGTTAGAAACCGTCTCCTCGTGACGTCTGCATCCAGGTGCTTCAACAGAAACAGCAGCAGGATCCGTTCATGAGGAATGTTTTTCCCTTATTGGCATTTTGAAGTTGTTCTGACCCTCCTCTCTTTTTCTCTGTTTAAACCGGAAGCAGATCCGATCCTTTCGTCCGTGACCTCTGACCTGTTAATCTTTCTGCTCCTGTTCCTCATCTGTCCCTCCCTCCCCTCTCTTATCCCTGCAAACTGGATAGTCTCCCTCCAAATGGTATTGGAAGCTAGTCCCTGTAAGTTGGATGCCAGCCCCCATAACCCCATTTCTCCCCCCTCCCCGTCTCCCCCTTGCACGCATAGTTCTGTGTTGATGTGCGCGCACACTCCACCATGGCTCATTCAAGCTCATTGTGTGCTGCTTGTAGCCAGCGTGTCAGCAAGGGGGAGGAAGCTGACGGGTTTTATTTTTTATTTTTTCCCCCTAATGTCACCACACCGGTGTCAGGTTGTTCCCTTCAAAAGAGATTCTGTTAGCTACGCAATGTGTGCTACCCCATTTCAAGCTCAAGTAGGCCATGTGGATCCTCTGTGCGTGTGTGTGTGTGTGTGTGTGTGTGTGTGGTATTTGCTTGCCCAGTGACAATTTAGAGCAAATCCATGCTACACCTCTGCTTTGCTGTGCAGACCCATCCCTGTGCAGCCACCTCTTTCTCACTGATCTGCTTTGTCATTCTCCCTCCAGTCTTTTTCTCCTCTCTCACACACACACACACACACACACTGTTTCCTATGTGCCCACGGTGTCCTCTGACAGTATCTCTGCTCTGTATTTGTGTGTCAGCCTGATGTCATGCACGAGCTGGCCCACAGCATGCTGGAGCCGAGGAGCTCTCCGACGCAGGACGGTGTTTCCTTGCAGTCGGAGGGAGAGTTTGTAGAGCTCGTCGTGGAGTAGTACTTCCTGTTTGTTAGTTTCACCTGTGACTATAAGCTGACTCAGCACAGTTGGTTTTTATAGTTTTGTGGAATAGCCTCCAATAGATGCTGTTAAAGTATCTCTCTTCTTTGCTGCTTGGATGCTATTGTCTGTTTGAATAGCAGCTGCTATTTGGGCTGTTATGTTTTATCAGTATCTACAGAGCATTTATGGCTTATTCTTCTTAGTTTAGGGTTTATTTGCTACTGGAAAATACTCCTGATTTATCAGGTGCACCTCTACGATCTGATGCACGCTCTGACACATCTTCTACCTTTTTAATCCTAAACTGCATATGGAAATGGACAAAGTAACCGGGGCTCAAAATGAGGCCAGTGTTGAAGTGCTAAAAAAGTGTAACACTCTTGACGACCATTGGATGCTGGCTCCAAAAAACTTTATTTAAATTACCGTATTTTCCAGACTATTGAGTCCACCTGTCTATTAGCCGCTATTGAATCTATTCGAACAGTTTCATGTGGTCCACTCTGACCGGGTCTGATGTGCTAAATGTATCGGCGGCACGGAGCTTGCTAGCTTGTAAAAAGCTAACAAGCTTTGTGCCGCCGATACATGAGAAACATCTGTGTTTAAGTTC
>OOFC01019772.1:0-10523 GCA_900323345.1 Pseudochromis fuscus
CTACGTCACTGACGTTACCTCGGAGAAAAAAATAAAACAGCTGTTCATGTAGCTTTGAACAGTGACACATGGAGTTGGAAATACATTGTTTTCAATGAAGGCGGCGCAAATACCAATAAGAGCTACCGGTGCGTACGGTACCGTATTGTGAATGTACTAGCTTGTTTTGGGAGTGAATGGAGTTGTCAGAACGTTGGTTTGTTTTCTATTAATAAAGTTTGACTGACTGACTTATCTGACTGTTTTGTTGACATTCACTTTAGTGCAGCTTCATCTAGATGGATGATAACACAACCCCAGACACTACAGTAGTTTCTATTCTATGCACTTTATAATGTGTGCACCTTATATATGAAAACAGTTTTAAAATAGACCATTCATTGAAGGTGCACCTTATAATCTGATGCACCTTATAGTGCGGAAAATACTGTACTAGGTCTCCGACTGATGATGTTTCACGAATACGGACAAGTACACATATTTTTTTAGACCCTATATGTTATAACGTACTAATGTTTTAACAAGACATTTCACAAACAGGCAGCAGTATTCAGTCTATGACATCAGTACAGCTGGATTATGCAGAGGTTACTGCCTTCTCAGAGTCGACTTTTTTCTGCACATTCATACTGAGAAAGTTACACTCTGCTATTTTTACATTGAGTTTGGTATGTGTCATTTCGTACTTTCAGATTCAGACACCCTCAGTGGTCACATTAACAAGATACAGTCCCAGAAAGCAGCAGCATCTCCACATCAAATCCATCGCTAGAAATGTCTGATCTGAAACCTACACAGAAAATGAAGCTGCCATTCAAAAAAAAAATGTGATGACTTTGTAAAAACAGCATCAATTAGTGGTTTTAAAATCCTCCGTTGTGCAACTTTAAGAAGCAAAACACAAACCCTCCTGTGAAATGTTCCTCCTCAGACTTCCACATCTGCTCCAATTGAATTGTGTGTGGTGTGTTTGTGCAGCAGGATTGAAAAGTATAAAATGATAAGAAAAGTACAAACAGTGTTATAAAAAGCAGAGCTCTGTACACAGAAAGCTGCACTACCCAACTTTATATTTTTATTCCCCGTCATCCCTCTGGTATAAAGCGGCGCAGACAGAGCAGGTTACTGGTGTCACCTTTGAGGATTCCTGTATTTATCAGTCTGAGAAGACACAGTTTAAAGATTTACCTCTTGCTGCCATTTGGGGCTTGAAAAGTACAAAATTCAGCTCAACCTCTTTACACGTCAGACGCCGTTCATCTACAAACCCCCGCCACGTCCGGAGGTTTTTGTAGTAGCCAGTCGCCGCTTTGTTTACATTTTGAAATCTCAAGGTGTTTCCAAATGTGGATGAATGCATTCATAATACGACGCCACAGAGGTCAGTGAAGCTGGGGGTTCTGGGTTTGTGTTGTGCTGGTTTTCCCAAATGCTCAGCTGGAGGTGAAGAAGAAAGCGTGACCCCCCCGCTGCTGCCTCAAGCCGCCTGCAGAAAGATTTGAAACTTGAGAAACTTGTTTCTCTCGCTGAGTTCAAAGGTGTGCGAGATAAATCCGCTGGGTAATGCAGATGCTTTGAACAGGTTGTTGTTGTGTGTTTGGATCGCGGGCCTCTCCTCGCTCCTCTCGCTCTCTCTGGTGGAGCTGCACTACTGGGAGATGTGGTTAATAATACTGTTTGACAATGTAAGTAATAATAAGCCACATTAATGATTCATGTGGGGAGTTTCTCTGGATGTTTTTTTTTATCAGTAGAAGTTGGAACAACAATGAATGAAGACAAGTGAAATAAGAACAGATTAATCACCTGGATTTCGTCGTGGAGCATCTGACGTTACCAAAGCTGGTCTTTGTCAGCAGAAATCTTTCCAGACGTCCATGAGGAGACAACAGAAGAAAAGATATATTTAGTTTTATTACTTTGAGGTCCCATCAAGATGTGATAATTAGTTTTATCTGTTTCTAGACATCACTAAACGATCACGCTCGCCTCAGAGCCCTGCACCTCTAAAGGAAAAAATGATTATATAGATCTATATATATATCCCATTTTGAGGTCCCGACAAATCCCTGAATCAATAGCTCCAGGCTCCAGGCTCCCGGCTCCAGGCAGGTGTGGTGCAGGCAGTTTAAATAATTAAGTACATGGAGAGAGGCAGAACTGAAGTCTACGGCTCGTCATAACACAGTGAAGGATACGGGCATCGTGTTACAATGTTAAAAGCAGGTAATTGGAGTGAGTAATTGGCCAGTTTGGGTGCTCAAAGTGGCCTGAAAGTGCTAAGGAGACATGGCAGCCCATTGATTACAGGCCCCCCGGGGGGCGCCGAGCCACGACTGCAAACACTAGTCTTTAGGTAAAGGCTGGGGAGACGACGGTAACCGAAGCCACAGCCCGCTGACCTTCAAGAGCTCAAAGCGTGCAGGGTCACGTTCAACAGGTTGGGATGTGGCATCATGAAAGGCTCGTTCCTTCAACTTACCTTAGTGGTTTTGATCTTGTTCCCTGTAGCGCAGCTCCAGCCCTTCAGATCAGGAAGAACTTTGCATTCCTCCCCATCAAGGCACGGATGCATCTGACACCACCACTTCTGCTCCACTATTGAGGCTGGCAAAGAGACGTGGAGGGCAAAGAAGAAGTAGTTAGAAATAGCTTTGTTCACGCTGGCGGTGGTGTTCGTTTTCTCTTTGTTAATTACCATTGTTTCCTCAAATGATAGCCTTTATTTACTTCAATTGGAGAACATCGCCAGTCTCTGTTGGACGTCGGATTGTATTAGAGGCTGGACTTTAGTTCTAATTTCCTGTTTGATAAGTTGAATTTGGCATACTTCAGTACAAAGCCTCACCAACAGGGACAAGGTGATCAATACTGCTGGAATAGCTCAGTTGGGAGAGCGTTAGACTGAAGACCTAAAGGTCCATGGTTCTATCCCAGGTTTTAGCAGCAAGTGGGAATGTTTCAAATACTTTCCCAGATGTGGAGTTAGGTGAATCAAAGCTTCAAAAAGCTCAACATTACAGTTTAGATACAAACTCAACACCTTCTGTAAGTGTTCAAAGCCTCTTGAATTTTATGGTGCATTTACACTGGCAAAAAAGTACCTGAAACTTGGTACCTGGTACAACTTTTCATACCTCCTCTCCTGCGGTTCCCAAAAAAAGTACCCGGTCAGGAAGGAGCAGGTACCAAAATCTTATTGCCGGAATCGTCACTGCGTCATTGCGTCATCACTGCGCGGCATGTAATCTGTCCCAAACACGCCATTTTTAAATCTTCAGCAAACCGTGCAGGCGTGTTTGAAATAACAACAAGAAGAGAAATGGCCTCTGTTAAAAATCCTGCCCCATGGACTCAGGACGAGGTGCAAACCTTTCTGTCATCAGTCGCCGATGAGAAAATTCAGCAGGAGCTGGACGGCGTGGTCAGAAACGAAAGAATCGCATAAAAGACGACGTCACAAATGACAACCAGCTACAAGGAGGAGGGACTATCCTCCTCAATGTAAATGCAACCAAGGGGGGCTGATCCCGAGCGATCCGAGGCAAAGCGAAGCGAGTAGGTACCAGTGTAAATGCGCCAATAGTGAACACCCTTCAAGTCCTAACTTGGCTTTTATTGTGAAACTTTTGCATGCACACTAGATGTTTTATTGATCCCCCCTCGTTTTTTTTTGCCCAGCCTTTCAATCAGTAAAAACATCACATTTTTTCTCCAAGTCGTTCTGATGCCATTAGCTGAAGTCAACTCTTCTCCTCAGGTACCTGGTGGTCCACATCACTAACTCGGAGAGGCAGCATCTTTACCACATCTGGAACCAGTCAATGTTCACAACTTTTGTATCCAAAGTGACTAATTAAAATGATTTCCAGCACATCTGCAGACAAGGTTATGAGCCTGAAACGAGGCGTCTCCTCAGGTATCAATCACATCCTCATAACCATGTCTCATCAAACCACATTTTGACACCTGTCTCAGGTGTGAGTGATGTAAGATTTGCTTTTCGACTGGTAACGCTCGCGTCTATTTTGAGTATTCGAACAGGCGGGATCTTTGTGATGCTCGTGTCGAGGAGGGGAACAGATGTGACTCCAGTCATGTGAAGGTGTCTCCTCAGCTGCCTCCATAACAGAGGACGTTAAGCTTCAGCTACAAGACATCATTTAAATTTGGCATATTACAGAGGTCATTATCCACGTTCCCCACACCCCCCCACTCCACCAGCATAAGTGTTCTTTCTAATGAAGAGGATGGTTATTATAATCCACACATAGCACTGGAGCCACGCTGGAGTAAATTGCACAGAATGGAGACTTTATGACATGAGGGAATCAATTTGTATTACACAGCCGTGGTTATAGCAGCAGTGTGGTGTAAAAAGTGCATCAGGTCAACTGCGAGCAGATGGTGGTTGTGTAACAGCAGCTATTAAAAAGCCACAAAGGTTTTCTCGTGAAATGAAATGGGAGTATTGATGACCAAACATACGAAAAGTGCATGAGATACATTTCACTTAACAGTTAATGATGCTCTAAAAAACAAAAAGGCAGCTCAGACGGACAACATCTGGGAGCAGGAAGTGGATTTATGTTTGGATTTTCTTTACTACAGCTGTAAAAAAAAATGACAATGTATCTTTGCTGTGACCTTGAGCTCGTGTTCATAAAGGATCAGACATGTTTTTCACCCAGTAAAGTGTTCACAGCTCAGTGCTTGGTCAATTCAATGGAGCCAGCATCTAGTGGCCATCAGTGGTATTGCACATCTGCATAAACATTTTCCAGCAAAGGTTTTCCACAGATTGATGCTCAGTGCCAGTTTTCTTCTACATTTTAAAACCTGTTGTACCTCACACAGACTGCAGATATAATAGTTGTTGGGTTCATTCACAACATCTGTTCATCAGTCTGAAAGTAACATAACTGTAAACGTCTATGAATAGATCTTGATGAACTTTTTTTAAGATTATCTGAAGATCAAATGATTATATTTTGGACAACATCAGAGGATTAGATCCTGTCTGAAAACATGTTGAAATTAGAGAAAATCTCGATTCTTACTTTATCTTTTATAACACTGGTCTACGGATTTTGAGAAATGATTGACCCTTGAAGTAAAATGTTGATGAGTCGATGATTCAGAAAACAGGTGATAAAGGTGCTGGTTGGACAAAGTTTTCAAGATAAATGAAACATGAGAATATTACATGAAAAAAAATGAAAGCAGTTATGTTACTGGTGTCAATAAAAAGATTGGAGTGGCACCAGTCTCACTGATGTATCATGTTTATTAGAAAAGTTACGAAGCATAATCTCACCTCCTTCTAATTTTGAATGATTTTGATGCAGTTTTGACCTGAAGCTGTGTCTTTGAAACTGGAGCCAATTAACACTCAGGACTTTTTAGAAGTGACCCAATTCTGGTATAAATTAATAAATAGATAAATAAATAAATAAATTATTAGCTACTTTAATTTCCGTGGTAGAAGTCATTTCAGTGAGCACCATGTTACAGTGTATTTCCAGAAAGTGATCGTATTTCCCTTGAATGTTATGAAAATGTAGATCTGTGCCACATCCTAATAGATTTTATTGAAAATTTAAAAACACATGGAGAATGATAATGTCTACAATCTGAGACAAGTTGGATTAGATTAACTTTCATTACTCAAAGTTACTGTCAGATTTTCAGAAATTTAACAGAAGTGTAGGACATGATAGATGGTGTATGTCCAAAACAACAGGTAGATTTTCATCAGATTTAGGTCATACAATGTCCAAAAAATAGTAAATAAAAGTTATATATTAGTCACATGTACATGGATTACTGAAGGTCTGTGCTCTCTGGGTGCTTTCTAGTTATTATACATGATAATCTCAAGTTACAGCTACAACCAGCAGTCACATGACAGTTAGGACCAGGTGTCAGCTCCTGCCAGATGTTGGTCTCAGCTAAATAAACTGTACATTTTACACAGATGGGATACATTGTGATAATAAAGGATTCTGTGTATCTGTGCAGCCCTGATGCTAAGCTAAGCTAACCAGCTGGTTGTTGCAGGTTCAAGGGTCAGACCCGCCTCCCTTCATAGCCAAATATGGTCACTTCTGGTTCCAAAACATGGCAACCCAAATACTCCTGAGTCCACAAACCACCAGGAGACATCATGTTAGCTTCCTCCATCCCGTATACACTCTATGTATTTACTGTCTCTATAGAAAAGTAGATGTTATGCTGTATTTTCATTCCTTTACTGAGAGAGACATAAAACTGAAAAAGTTTTCTTCTGTTATTTCATGAAAAGTCCATTTTGAATTCAGACGTCACCTCACAATCACATGATTGTACAAGACTCCTTTAGAAACTCCTTCAGGAAAGTTTGCAGGTAATTTCTGTCTGAATTACACATTCAGACCCATCCGAGTTTTCTCAGATGTCTGGAGGTTCATTTGTCTTCATATAAAGAGGAGATTGTCTCACACTGAGTGGAGCTAAAGGTAATCCCTGGTTGTAGAAGAAAGAATAATTAAAAGGTTAAGTGCTGATCATTTTTTTCCCGAGATCACCCGTGGAGCTTTAAACTGAGACCAGTGGCTCACAGCTCTAATTTGCAGAAAATGTCAATACTAAAATGTCAAGGAATAGGTCAAACACGACTGGCTCCAGAGTTTAGCCAGAAAACCTGAGCTTTTCAGACCAAAGCGGAGCAGCAACTGGAGCCGAGCCGGGGGTCTGGCACATTAGCATGCTAAGAGACCCTCCAGGTCATCGACTTCTCAGTCGGCAGTGGACAGTGTCACGTTCATTTATCTGTGACTTAGAAAACCCTTCAGGAGTGTCTTTGTAAAGCCGCTGGATTATTCAGATACAGTAGTCTGTGTGCACATTGGAAAATGTAGCAGAGCTGTGACAGGTTATTATACCCTCTGCCTACAACTACTCATAATAGCCACTACTACATAATTACCCTCCAATTAAGTCTGCTGCCATTGTATAGTATAAAATCCATTATTATTCATTTTTAAAGGACAGGAGAACAATGAAACCCTTCAAGGAAAAATGTCAACAGTCACAGTATTACCTTTATGTAATGTACAGGAGAATTACTATTTATGTTCTAGTCCTGACAGATTTTCTACATCTGAAAGGTTTGAGGAAAAATCCTTTTTGAAGAGTTTGTATTGATGTCAGTATGATGTGGAGGGTACAGGTTTCTAACACTTCTCAGGTTTTTTGAGACATAAAGCATCACAAAAGAAATGAATGACTATAGTTTGGCCAAGATCAGAGGAGTTTGGATGGTATCCCTCACCCCTTAAAAAATACCCTGGATTCCAACTTGTATCTCTATAATGGGATGTAAGTTTAAAAATGAAACACTTATCTTGATGAATTTTGTGTAAAATCTACACACACATACAGGATGGTAAAGTTTAGAGGATTCAGAAACAATAGGTTTGTACATGGAGAGATGTGACACGATGCAATGCAGTCTAACTTCTTTACAACTGCTTCAGTCATTTTTTATGTTTTTATATATTTTCCTTTATTTCATCCATCCAACCAGCATCTGTATCCATGTATCCAGTTGGGTCGCAGGAGGGTGGAGCCTATCCCAGCTGGTGGGAGGCGGGTTCTTTATTTCATTACAAAATAAAATAAGATAATTCCATAAAAGTGATAATATTTGGGATTTACTGGTCTTTTATGTTGGTATATTCTATATATTTCACAAATCACCAAGGAAACCCAAACATTTTTATTACTTTTTGGCATAGTGAGGGAAAAAAGTGGAAAACAAAATGTGTTTATTTCCTCTGCAGTAGACACAGACAAGACTTCAGTCTGTCTCACACAGACATGAACAGGTGTCTCACTTTGGCAGCCAGGGGGAGACATATGAAAATATCATGGACTAAATTGTATCAATGTTGTCGGACATGTTTTTGCTTTGAAAGCAACATTACGCTGACGTAACTCATTTAAGAAATAAATTATAGTCCTGTACCAATAGGAGAGTCTCACTATGCTTCAGTAAACCAATTAATAACCATTAATTAGTCCAATTCATATTAGTTTGATATTATGAGTTATTCTTTACAGCCCTACTATGAGAGTTTGGTGGAGATCAGATTTAATTTGTGGACGCAGTAGATCAAAAGCAGATCCTCGTACATGGATCTTGCCTGTGCAGAGGTTTGTGATCTCTGAGTGTTTTCTAGTTATTTAAAACATTTTCACTTCCTTGGCTCTACACTTTCCCTTTGTGCAGATTTTCTGATTTTCATTCTTTTCTGGTTTAACAAAGTATTCTGGGGGTGTTGGTTGCAAACAAAGCAAAAGCAATATAAATACACCAACTTTAGGGAATAGTGATGGGAGTTATTTGGCATTTTCTGACATCTTATCAAGGCACAGAAGAAAAGACCTGATGCACATTCAGACAAATCTAATGAAACGGAGGATTACAGGAGGAAAAGTTACATAAAGTCCATTTTTTTATTATTCTGTCGCATCCTGTTTTCTCATTTCATAGCATCAAGGTCCTTAAACTTTTGTTTAAACATCTTTTCCTTTTTTTGTCTTCCTGTATTGTAAACATTGTCCTCCCTGTTTGTAGTCCATGCATGAAAAGAATGATGAGGATCATGAATGTTTTGCACTGGGGATTTTTGTGTCGTGGTTTGTGAATGTGCATAAGTTCTACTTCTCGTTTGTACCCGAGTTCACTAAACCAAGTATTTAATTAATAGATTGAATAAAAACCCACAACAAATTGGCTATTTTTATGTATCACCCCATGCTGTTATTACTGGTCTGTTACTGGGGTCAAAGTTAAGAAAAAACGTAATTCTTTACCACCGGGCCGGGGCCTGGTACCGGTCCGTGAGGCATTTGTTACCGAGCCACACAGAAAGAATTTATAAGAATTTAAATTAATTTATAAAATCTCCATTGTATTGATTATTAGAGTCCAAAAGACGTTTTATTTTGAAAAACGACCGGATTCTCTCCGACTTAACTTTCACATCAACGCGCTTGTTTCGGTCACGTGATCAGTGACGTTACCCAAAACATCAGTCCGCTAACTAGCCAAAATGAGTAAAAAACAAACGTCTTTGGAGAGCTTCTTTGCAAAGTAGAAACATATTTTATTCCGGTCGTGTTATTTTATTTTTGCTGTTACAATATAAAAAGACAGCACACTGTACTCTTATAGCATCTTGTGTGATGACACTGTAATATCGGGACGTACCATCTACACATGACGGGGCGGCTCTGGTGGTGCCGGCCACTTGTCCTGGAAAGCAGGAGCACTTCACGGTTTGCGACCGCTCCTCGATTTTGTTCTTGTTGCAGCAGCGGTGCAACGCCACCACTTCACAGGTGCCTGTCCGGACATGGTGCTCTGCTGCTGGAGAGGAGACAGGAGGGGGAAAAAAATGGAGGAGTCAGCAGAAGTGAGAAATAAGCTTTGGTTATAACCCTCATCTACCCCCAGACTGCTGGCCTTGGAGTAAGTCCCAGAAGATCCTCTCTCTCTTTGGTCTCCATCGCGTGCTTTAAATCACTTTCATCTGTCTCAGTGGTGTAAAAATCACCCAAAAAGCAGACCACCAGTGTTCTTAAAAGAGCCCATTCATCACAGAAAATCCATCTCTTTACATGCATATGATATTCTGTTGTGGGAGTCGCTCGCAGGAGACAGCTTTGAAATGAATTGTAAAAAAGCAGCAGAGGCCAAGATATCCTGTATTTTAGTATCTGTCAAGCTCTGAAAATGCTTAATCATTTCCCATAATGCAGCCACTCTCATGAAACTAATCTCCACACCTCCACTTTGTGAGACAGGCTTTCTGCTGTGTGACATCACTCATCAGGATTATAAACTATAGTGCATTAAAATATATTCAGAATTTAGACAACATTATAAATATTTAAAGTCTAAAACACATAAATAAATCCCACTGTGGAGACAAAAGGAGCATTATGAACACTGTTGCCCTCTTGTGGTGAAATAGCAACATTATCTCATCTCATCTCATCGTCTATACCTGCTTAGTCCACACTTGGGTCGCAGGGGTCTGCTGGAGCCTATCCCAGCTGTCATAGGGCAGGAGGCGGGGTACACCCTGGACAGGTTGCCAGCCTATCGCAGGGCTAACACATAGACAAACAACCATTCACTCTCACACTCACACCTACGGTCAATTTTTTAGTTTGATCAATTCACCTAACCAGCATGTCTTTGGACTGTGGGAGGAAGCCGGAGTACCCGGAGAAAACCCACGCATGCACAGGGAGAACATGCAAACTCCGCACAGAAAGGCCCGAGCCGAGATTCGAACCCAGAACCTTCTTGCTGTGAGGCACAAGTGCTAACCACTGCACCACCATGCCGCCCATAGCAACATTATGACATCTTCAATTTTTAAAAACAAATTCCAGTACCAGTACAGGTTGGGAAAAAACAGCAGTAAATAAATAAAAACAAATGGTTCTGCCTGCAAACTTTTCACAAT
>OOFC01019773.1:0-12788 GCA_900323345.1 Pseudochromis fuscus
CCCCCTCTGTTTTCCTGTAGTCCATGCAGAGACCTCCTGCATACACCTCTCTAACACCTTTTGTGGGTTAAAGACCCCATGCTAGCATATGCTGCTGTTCTGCAATCAGACTCCTCATTACCACGGCAACAATTTCCAGGTATCCTTGTTTCAGGTGACCTAGCATGGTGGCCTGGGCAGTTGGTGTTGTCCCTGTCATTAGTGTTGTGCCTGTTGGGGCTAAAATGGGTTTGGCCATATGCTGTGTCAGACAAGGAACGAGGGAGGGGAGGGATCCCCCCTCTACTGTGGTGCTCTTCTCTTCTGATTCCTGCTTTTGTGCCTTGAGATCACACATAGTTGATCCAATGCACAGATAGATCAAATGAATGGACCAGAGGATGTGAGCTGGCGTTATCTTGCCATCGCCACTGATTGGTATGCGGCTGAGTGTGTCAATGAGGTTTGCTGAGAAGTGGAACCCCACACATAGACACACTCCCACCCTCGCTGCTGTTATTGTGCTTTTTTTTCTGTTGCTGTGAAGCATAATGGGCTCCCGACTTTTATAGCATGGGTTTTGGGACTGTAATTATGCCTAATGGTGTTTGGCTTCTTAACCTCTGATAATAAAGCAAGAGGATGGGTTTCATTTCTTGTAGCCCCATGCCAGTGTTCTAGCAGGTTAATGGTGCTGGAGACTGCGGATCATGACAGCAGCAGCAAACGGAAAGGGAAGAAAAAGCGTTAGCAGATTAGACAGGAAAAAGGATGAGAGCTCAGATTGGGGAGAGAATCTATTTCTATGGTTACTACCGTGATGTTTTTTTTTTTTTCCCTTTCCCCACCCCCATCTTTACCCGTCTCATCTCCTCCTCTTATTTTCTCCCTCTTCTAATGTCTCTGTCCCTTGCTGTTACACCATCAGTCATCTGGTCCTGGTCTTTAACTGAAGCCAGTCATTTTCTTTGCTGCATTTGATTAAGAGGAGCTCAGAGCTCATAGAGTGTCTCAAAAATGTGTGTGGGTGCATGCATATGGGTGTACACGTTCTTCATTACAATGCCAAATAGGAGAGAGAAATGAACCCTGAGCCAGACATAATAGAATGCTAATCATGTGTTTTGGGGCTTCCTGTTATTTTTTTTTTCACAATTCTTTTTGAACTTGTCTGTCTGACTCCTCCTCATTAGTAACAACTCAACAACACAATCCCCTTAACAGCTTGTCTGAAATGTTATAAGAAGCCGTCTGAGGTTTAGTGTCAGAAAATCATCTTTGCAATGTAGCTTGGATGTAGACTCTTACACTTCCAGGAAAATGTCACTCTGATGAATTTTGAGTTATTAAGGACATTCAGAGCTGTTTTACATATATATATATTTTTTTGTAGATGTTACATCTCTTGTTTTTTGATTTGTCAGTCTGTCTGGTCAGTCAATACACTTTATACTTTAGTCAAGAGTACAACACTTTTACATCCACTGACCAGTGTCCTGATTGATTACTGACAGATTGCTTTATTAGGTATATTGTTAATATATTCACAGTCTTCAGAGGATGATCTCTAATGATTTATTGATTTGTCCTTTCATATAATGCTATTTTATGACTAAGAAGTTTTGTCTGAAAGACTAAGTCCATTCATTGACTTTAAAAATATTATTACCTCCTGTTTCCACCTGCACTAGTTTGTCTGTCAGTCAGCAACATTTTGTAAAAGATTATGAACCAATCGCAATCATTATTTTTATTGTTTTTTTGGGGAGAGGGACACACAGAGAGAGGGTAATATTAATGGAACAAATGATAAGATTTGGGAAAGATCAGAGGATGGGATTATGTCCAAAAAACACCCCAGAAACATCATAACATCTCTGTGTTATGATGTTTTACCACTAGAGGGCAGCAGCATTCAGTCTGAAGCATCAGTACCACTGGATTATGCCATGACAGAGGTTTATACTCTTAGTGCATTGTACTTGTTTGTATTATTATCAATCTTCAGACCTCCTGCACTGTACACACAACTGTAGAGTGGTTTTAGACTGAACACTGCTGCCCTCTTGTGGTAAAAAACAAACAAACAAACATTATCACAGGTAGGGCTGGATCATGCCTTGGTGGAGGTTTACATTGCCTTAGCTCTTTGATATTAATATAAGAAAGTACAATCTTCAGAGCTTCACTGTGGAGCCACCATTAAGACACAAACTCTCTTCAACCAAATGACCTATGGCCAATGCTCAAGCGCTCCCTTTGAGGCAAATTTAAATGCTGTAGTCACAACGGGTGAGACCAGAAAAACTCAGTGTGACGTCATTTCCATCCTTTCAAATAGTTTTAGTGGTTGATGTGCATTTCGACTCTTTGAACACATAAAGACCCATTTGTTGGATTATTGAATATAATTTAAACATTATTCTAGTAAGAAATGTCACTCATGGTGGTAAGTGTGTGCATCTGTGGGAATTTAAAAGGATTATCTTTTAGAAGTAGGATTTAGATTAAAACCAGCTTAAACAGAAAGTTTAAACTGTGCGTTATGTAATCCGTTGGTCATCTTTTCCCCACCTTGTTTGAAATCCATTTGGTTGTTTAGTGTCCTTATCCACAGTAGGTGTGATGGGATGGTTAAAGTGATTTGTTTGATGGTGTTGACTGAAAGCTTCCTGCAACATTTCCCTCAATCCCAAACCTGTCTATGTGCATGGAGGTAGGATTGTACGTTTGTTTGCATTTTCCTTTATGCTTGTGTTATCATATAAACTGCATTCAGTTTTTGCACCTGATGAGAGCTGCTAAGCTTTTAGCGCGCATGCTTTCCCTGTGTCCCCGGCTTTTCTTTGATTCTCTTCAATAATGCAGCCTGCACTGGCCGCTCATTTATTTTCCTCCTCAGTTCAAAGACGTGACAAGTTCCACAGCTACGAATTAAGTGGCTTAGTAACTTCTGTCATGTAAAAAAATATTTTCTAACTTCATATTATGCACAGCATAGTAAAAAAATTACTTGATGCTTCAAAACCTTCTTATTTGCTCCAATTTTCAAACTAAAGTAAGAAGAAATCGACCAACCCTTCATATTTAGACTGAATTTTAAGAGCGACACAGATAAATGGGGGGAAAAAACATGCAACTCGGTGCAGAAAACTCCCAGCTGAAGACTTTAATTGCCACATTATCTGTACATTAGCCCCCCCTAAACTGTTCAACTAGGCACTGGAGAACTTTATGAATTTTGATGTTTTACATAAATTTTTAATTGGCAACACACTTAGCTAGCTGGAACATTTTTTTTAATTGAAGCTAGATTCCAGTGAAGAAGACTGGTTGGGACTTTGTTGTTTTTTGTTGGCATTATGAGCCAAATGTGTGGGTTTTTTGTGTGTATTCTTTCTATATTTACCTCTATATGTACCATGTATGTGTGTTTCAGGGGGATGTTTTTCAGTGCAGAGCGGCAAAGGGAGCAGTGCTCGCTTTTGTGAATATTTTTAACACTCTGACTCAGTCTGAGTCAACTTTATTAAAGATCCCTCTGCGGTATCCGTGAACTCATTCATACAGACCCATTCATTTATTTAGGAGACTTTTATTCAGAGTTGTCCTGTCTCTGGTCAACAAAAGGGTAAAAAAAAATACTATGTGCTCCTGAATTATTCCAAACGAATGCAAATAAAATAGGACATTGCTTTATGTAAACAAGAAAAAATAGTGCACTGGACTCACTACGGAGCTCTGCGCAGACCAACCCCAAGCAAAAACATAGCCCAAATTCTCCTGTCACATTATTTTGTCAGGGAAATGGTGAATATTCCCAGGTCTGTTGTGTTCATATAGTCTGTTTTGTCCTGAATAAACCACAATGAATAAAATATATTCAGCTGTTTTTCAATTCAAAAATCCTCTGTTGAATGTTAATCTAATTGTCAGGAGTCCTTTTTATTTTGACGAGATATTTTGCGAAGCACTCCTCTCAAAGAGGAAAGTTGAGTCAATTCAAACTTTAACGCTTCCAGTATTTGTTGCTCATTTCTGATGTGTGGGTGTTATTTTGGCTGGTTTAATTATTACACTAATGTCAAGGCTGGCTGTTATGTGAAGTGTGTTTATGTCATGATATAAGACTGCCAGTCATTCTCCTTCTGCTCAGCAAATGTGGTTTGAGAATTTGAAATGTTTTTATGGATTTTGTTACACAGAAGAGAGACTAACAGGGAACAAGGGGAGCGTGAGGGGTTTGATATGCAATCACAGTCTGAATGAGTTATCTGGAATACACATTTAACCTCAGTATAGTGAACATCTGGTGAAAACCCTGTTGGTTTTTGCATTTCAGCATCATGTGCACCATTTATATATTTTTTTCACATTAAAGGTCCATGCAGCTGCAGTATTTTTGTTTGTCTAATACATAATAACACAACTTCTGTTAATGTTGTTGCTTCAGGTCAGTGTCTGCAGGCCTCAACTCTCCTGCTAAGACCAACTCCATGGAAAAGAAATTGCACCTTAAAAGCAAAGAATTACAAGAAACTCAAGACAAATGTCACAAGGTGAGGATGCATTTTATTTGCAAACCTTTACCCCGTACAATGTAATACATCGGATTGCTTTGAATAAAGGTAGCTCAGGAGAACCTAGTATATTTTGTCTTCTGTCTCCCTTTATTTCTGGCAACCCTCAACATGTCCTTTTTATAGCGAATGAATAACATGAGCTTATTCTGGGGGGAAACATGTATTTTTTGCTATTTGTTGATTGGAAAGTGTTAAAATCTATTTTAATATTTTGGAACATTGCATTAAAAAAAAATCCATCCATCATTATGGGTTTTATTACCAGACTTCTGGTGTTTATTCTGGCTGACTGGCTTAACACAGATCAAGGAAGCTTCTGTTGCTGCTGTAATAAGCCAAGTTAATCTGGCTGTGTGCACAACATTACAGATACATGTATTGAAGCTTTCTTGGTTGGGCGATAGGTCATAGAATTCAATCTATGGCTGATTGATCCATCTTGATAATTCACAGTAAATCCCTGCTGTAGGTACATTTACAGGTCTGCTGCGTTGAAGGCAACACATGAAACACAAACCATTCATTTTTTTAAAACTGCCAGAATTTGTCAGTCTTCAGTTAAAGGCACCAAATGAGAGATTTTGATGTTTTCTCCTGTGTATTAAGATGGAGCAAGAAATCTCCAGGTTCCAGCGTAAGATGACTGACCTGGAGTCAGTGCTCCACCAGAAGGATGTGGAGCTGAAAGCCTCTGAGACTCAGAGGAGCATCCTGGAGCAAGACCTCGCCACCTACATTACTGAGTGCAGCGTGAGTCATACTACCAACGCTGTCCGTGTGTCTGTTGAATGTTTTTAAAAAAGCGATTTAAGCCTAATAATGCTGTTACACAAATTGATAGATGGTGTTTACTCACATATTAGTGTGCGTTCTCCTCCTCGTCTTCAGCAGCGATTTGGCCGCAGCAGCAGTCTTGAGTTTGTGTTCATATATGTGTCTGCAGAGCCTGAAGCGAAGCTTAGAGGAGGCACGTGTGGAGGTCTCCAGAGAGGATGACAAGGCCATGCAGCTGCTGCACGACATACGCGAACAGAGCAACAAGCTGCAAGAAATTAAGGAGCAAGTATGTAAATGTTCTCATTCAAATGATCCTCTGTCTCCTCCTCCTCATCACAATAATGATGTGGTGCATTTGGAACTTTTTTTATAGACACTTAAAGATATTTATACTAAAACTGTGTAGAGAAAGAGAAGAAAATGCTTCCACAAAGCAGTTGTCTTATTATTATTTAAGGATAGTGTTGTATTTATAGTCAAATAGCTGATAGTGGAGTCACAGAAGAAGCAGTGAGATTATATTACTTCTCAGTGCGTACACAGACAGGGCTTCCCCTATGAGGACTCCCGTGTCCCCTGTACTCATAAAGGTCATCCCTGCAAAAGGATCCCTGCAAGGTACAGAAATGGAGACTTTGATCATTACTCAGGACATTCAGATGGCCTTCACCCAGCAGAGACACACACTTATATGTATATACACACACTGATGAATTAAATAACAAATAAAGTTGAACTAGGAAACCCTGAAGGAGTTGAATGAAGTCTTGGTTCCCACCTCGGTGTAACATGATGCCTCTGCAAAGATTTTTTTACAGATTTTATTTTTTGCCATCACTTGGAGCTCCGCAGTGCAAAATTTGGCAACTAAAGCTTTAAAGTGGTAGTCTTCGAGTTGTTATCTTTGATTTTGACACTTTTGGTGATAAATGGTCACTGCTACAGTGCACTGCGGTTTCTATAGATCACAGCACAATGAAACAGTGTCAGCAGATCTGTGAAGTATATCTTTGTCTGTATAGCACTGGCTGAAATTGCTATCCACATGAACAGCGTCGTTTCTCCTCAGATTTTTCCAAAAGTTTCTGCTGTTGCACCAAATTAAATGTACTTTGTTAAAATCTGCTAACAGATTATTACTATTTTTGTAGGAAAGTCAAAGAACAATAGAACAATAATTTTAGGTTAAAAAAGATAAAATTGAATACAGTGTACGACGTCTTGGTTAGAAGCATATGTTGGAACGCTGCTGCGTTAAATATTGTACCTCAACTCAGCCAAACATACCTTTTACATTGTCATGGCTTAAAGAACTGTACAGTGTTATATTTTATATCAGCACATGATTATTGACATTTAAATTCTAAGTTGCAAAATCTTCTGTTGGGGTTTAGACATTTTTCATATTTCTGACCGCTGTGTGTTATTTTTGGCCTCAGGAGTACCACGCCCAGCTGGAGGAGATGCAGGTGACCATCAGGCAGCTGGAGGAGGACCTGTCAGCTGCCCGCCGTCGTAGCGACCTCTATGAATCTGAACTTAGAGACTCACGGCAAACAAGTGAGGAACTCAAAAGGAAAGCTGTGGAATACCAACAGAGAATCCAGAAGGTATGTGTGCACCACAGTTCTTATGATGCATCAAGTTACTGCATCAAGTTAGTTTTTGAGTCAAATCTTTACAGCCACAGACTACATCACACAATTAAAATGTGAGTCTCATTCACATTAAAACAAGCCATTGGTTATATTTAAAGAGTTTAGTGTTTTATAGTTGTGTGGATTTCAAATGACATGGCACTGTCTCATAGTTTTGAACCCTCCTGAATAACTCCCTTAAGGAGTGATCGGGTCCTGCAGGACTGGGAGGAGACTCCAGAGCAGGCTGCTGTAGTGAGCACATCTCCCTAATGGCCTGAAGGTTTTGGGGGGGTCCTTCAGGAGAAACGAGAGGAGGTTAATGTGAGAAGTGCTGTCTAGGCTGCTGTGTTCACCCCTTTTTCTGAAT
The DNA here is from genome assembly GCA_900323345.1 of Pseudochromis fuscus. NCBI lineage: Eukaryota > Metazoa > Chordata > Actinopteri > Pseudochromidae > Pseudochromis > Pseudochromis fuscus. Next base: position 7,347 of record OOFC01019773.1, read on the forward strand.
AATAGATGATGATACACACACACTATATAGTTTCAAGAATCACAGGACAACCCAGTGCACATTTTATTTGGGGAGTGTGTTGCATAATTCCAAAGAGCTGGGCTGTTTTTACTGTTTGACTGACAAATGAAACAAGATTTTCAGAGCCCAGTCATTGATCACTCTCAAAATGATGTTTTTCAGGCCAAAGAGCAGGGAAAAGCTGAAGTGGAAGAGCTTCTCTCCAAACTTGAGAAGGTAGTGGAAACATTAAACTCTTCTTCCTTTGTCAGATATCTCTACAGAGCAGTCGAATAAACCGACTCTTTTTTTTTTTTTTTTTTTTTTTTTTTTTTGTTCAGACTAACGCTGAGCAGCAGGTGAAAATCCAAGAGCTTCAGGACAAACTGTCCAAGGTAAATACATTCTTGAATCTCTTTTTTTTTCTGCTTTAGTTCCAATGAGTAAAGCCTATTGGTTTTTCATGTTAGACCACTCACCAGCCTTGTATATGTGTGTATGAATCATAAAGCAGTTTTGTCATTTCTGCAGACTTATTCACTAGAATAGTTTTTTTTTGTTTTTTTTTCACCTCACTGTCTCAGTGGGTAGGAATTGCCCAAGCATATCAAGATGTCTTGGGACCCACTAATAGCCTTTGACCTTCTGATTTTCCCCAGGCAGTGAAAGCGAGCACAGAAGCCACTGAGCTGCTGCAGAATGTCCGGCAGGCCAAAGAGAGGCTGGAACGAGATCTGGAGCGCCTGCGAGGCAAAACCGACTCTAGTGACACTTTAAAGCGCCGCCTGAGAGAGACAGAGGTACCAGACTAAACCCACATTGCTAAATCATGCAAATTTGTTAAATGCTAATAATAATTTTTTTTGTGTAAATTTGGCCCTCCCAGCACAAGTCAGTGTTGACAACATTTCTGTGTAATTAGTCTTACATTCTCTTTTTTTTCTTGTGTAAGCAGGAGGGCAGGAAGACCCTGGAGAACCAGGTAAAGAGGCTGGAGATGGTTGAGCGGCGGGAGAATAAGCTGAAAGATGACATTCAGACCAAATCCCAGCAGATCCAGCAGATGGCTGAAAAGATCCTGGTGAGAGAGCTACAGATAAGGCTTGTTAATACTCTGCACCACTCCACCCCTAATTTCACCCCACTGCCCAGTGCCCACTCACCCAGCCCTCTCCCGGGCTGTCCTCACCAGTTTTCTGAGAACACGCTTGTACACACCACACACACAACCCTTCAGAGAGCCGAGCCTTCACAAATGCCTAGCACTCATCCAGTGTTAGTACATGCATAGATTTCCACATATTCATGATTTTACCAGCATCAGCATGAGCAGGCACCGCTTCAGTCGACTTGTGGATTTCCAGCTTTTCAATGCAAGTTTCTTTATTTTGTTTGTTTTTATGTATTTGGGGTAAGAGTAGATTAGTTACATTAGTTTTCAGTAAATTGTGTGATTGTGTAAATCCCGTGTTTTAGGCTACTTTAAGTTGTAATCTGGGTGGTAGTTTCTTGTTTTCCTTTTCTTTTTTTATCAATTTAAATGTTTTATTTTCAATTTATGGTTATCGTGTTAGATGTATCCAAATGATATCTAATTTCCCCAGGAACTGGAGGAGAATCTGCGGGATGCCCAGTCAACAGCTCAGAGGATGGAAACCCAGTTGGTTCAAAAGGAGAGGCTTTATGAAGACAAGATCAAGGTGGGTCAGCTTTCTTATGACTCCTGGGGATATTTTAAAAAAATGTTTTTCTGTATTTTTGCAGTAGTTAATCTTAGTCACTACTGACATTTTAAATCAGTGTTGTTGTGGGTGTAAGTTGGAGCTGTCACATGCTTCATAACGAGAGCTGACACCACACTAATTAATGTTTCCACACCAGGTTATACATTTACAACCATGGCATGAGCGATCGCTTTATCACAGCAGTCTACAGGCTATTCATCCTAAGTATGAATTTGTCAAATCAAAACTGGGAAGTTTAATATTCGTTGTTTCTGACTGGTCAAGGTTCTGGAGGCCCAGATGAAGGTCGACCTGGCCGACAAGGAGAGCCTCGAGGCTAAAAGGGCGCAACAGGAGGAGGAGTCGAGGGAGAACTGTAAACTCATCAGTGAACAGAAAGCGGTGAGGCAACACACCGAGCTTTTTAAAATCTCACTTAAAATATTCTTTACTGGCATGGACACAAAGTGTGATTCAAACCAGCAAAGAAAAATTTTTCAACATTAAAACAGGAACAAATACTTGGTGTATTGAAGTTTTTGCCCTCAGTTGTACTACTGTAAATGCTACTACACATAAATCTCAGTGGGTTGAATGTTGTTTGGAGACATACAATTCTCCACTGAATTTGTTCTGAGAAAACTAAACTCAATCTATGTTTTTTATTTGCTTTTTTACACTGTAATTTGTTTTAGTAGATCAGATGTATTGGAATGTACAGTTTAAGAAGACAGATTAAATTGCAGTATGCTTCATGTTGCACTATAAAGCCTGAGCTTAACTTCTAATCTGGTTAATGTGGTAGAATTGAGGCAGTTAAGAAGCTTTTAGAGGTAGTCATCTGACATTGACAGTACACGATTCAGGCAACACCTTAATGGACTCTAATAGGATTTTACTGAAATACAACATTCTGTTGCCTATAGAAAATTGCACTGTCAAAGTGTCCCATGATTCTTAGGTTTTTGTTATCAATCAGAGAACAACATAGTCTTGTATTCAGATGTGTTTGTGGGAATGTGGTTTACAGCATGTTATTGTGTCCTGCACTTTCTTCAGACCATTAATGCTATGGATTCAAAGATGAAGAACCTGGAGCAGCGCATCGCTGAGCTGTCAGAGGCTAACAAGCTGGCCGCTAACAGCAGCATCTACACCCAGAAGAATATGTGAGTTAACTAGAGCTTCAGCCCGCGCTGTGCTTTCATGAGAAACACCACGCACACCGACTCTGTCTCCTATTGCTTCATTAGTATGCACTTACATCTTTGTACACCACAGCTGATCTGTTTCCCCTGCGTGTAAACATTATCGTCTCTAAGTTAAATTCAGGGAATACAGTTTTTTACTAATCTTAACTTGGACATATAGCTGTTTAAGAAATGTAAAGATTTTGTTTTCTACTGTATACTACACCAAGAAGAAAATAAACTTTTGTCTAATGCAGATGTTTAAAATATGAAGTAAATGCGATGAAACTCTGGAGAACATTTTGAAGGATGACCGCTTCCAAACAGGAAATATAAATAATAGGCATCTGCGTGTTTATTTTTGTCAGGAAAGCCCAGGAGGAGATGATCTCAGAGCTTCGACAGCAAAAGTTTTATTTGGAGTCTCAGGCAGGCAAACTCGAGGCCCAAAACGCCAAACTGGAGGAGCACCTGGAGAAGATGAGTCAGCAAGAGCAAACCAAGAGAACCCGGCTGCTGGAGCTGGAGAGCAGACTGCGAGAGGTGAGTGAGGCAACAGGAGGCAGGGGGACAGTGCAAAATCTGTTAGCTGAAGATTAAGTAATTCACTTTAACCAGCACGCAGTGTAGCCTTACATCATTACCATCCACAAAAGGGATTAAGGCAGCTGATCAGCAAGTAAGCTCAGATACTGTTCAGATAAACAGCTAATTAAATACAGGTCTGTAATGGCACCCTTTACAAATACACCCAGCAGCTTTCTTCCTTTGTTATCACTGGAAAGATGTAATTGGCTGACAACAGCTGAGAGAATATACTCTAAAACTATGAAGTATAAATCAGGAATTTGTTGCATGGCCTGTAAACAGTTTGTCCTGAAACTAGAGGACTAATACATGTCTCTTTACCACACAAATGCCTCAAATCCATTATCTTCTCTATGTGCTTCTGGTGCTAACCTACTCTATAAAAAGACATTTGGACATAATTGAGGACCAGGATGCCCCCTTTCTCCTGAAAGCTCTCACCCGCTGGTGAACTGTCTGCTGATATTCCTGGTAGACAGCCCGCTGACTGGATGTCATATCTCTACCTCCGCACGCTCTTCCCCACTGAGTTGTGATACACAGATTGGCACTAATTGCTGGCCTCCCTGCGCCTTCACTTACAAACACACATACTGTCTCACACACACACACACACACAAACATGTATCTTCGGTTGGGATTGGACATTTACTCTATGTAGCAATCAGAAAATTATAGAGAAGCTAAATGCACCCTTGTGTGTGTGTGTGTTTCTTTTTTTTTTTTTTTAGTAGCATTGCAGCATTTGTACACCTGCTAGTGTGACTCACGTCCACTGACATCCTCTAATTATTCCCTTTACTGATCCACACTGACTTGCATAACTTTAAAAGATTAATTTAGGTTGGAACGTTTTCTCCAGCTACAGTCTCGTACTCTAGAGATTAAAAACAGTGCTGATTTCCTATAGTATAAACACAGTATTTAACCTAACCCTGTGTCTCTTGTAGATGGGTCTAGAACACGAAGAAGAAAAACTGGAGATCAAGAGACAGGTGTCGGAGTTGACCCTGTCTCTGCAGGAGCGCGAGTCCCAGATCAGCAGCCTGCAGGCGGCACGTCTCGCCCTGGAGAGTCAGCTGCAGCAGGCTAAGACTGAGCTGGAAGAGACCACAGCTGAGGCTGAGGAGGAGATCACCGCCCTCAGGGTACGACAAACAAGTGCAAGCCCGCATGCATGTAATCATAGCTGCTCGCAGAAATGCAGGTGTTGATACATACAGTATATTTAGATTTAAGTCTGTGTTATGAACAAAAAAAAATCACGATACATTTGAAATAATGCTGTCAGCAATACATCATTCCTCATTGTAGTATGTGTCAGTCCCATTTGGTAGAATTTTTGTTCTTCACTTGCTCTTGTTTTTTCACAGAATCACAGAGATGACATTCAGCGCAAGTTTGATGCCTTGAGAGACAGTTGCTCAGTAAGTGTTGCCACAGCCTTTTGTCTCCGAGGAACAGTTGTCAAAAGGTTTCATAAGACCTTTGAATACATACAACTCCAACAGCTCATTGTAATGTAGCAGTGTAGTCTATTAAATCAAGCATTTGGCAACAAAACAACACTCGCTGCGATGAGGCATGTTTCAACTTTGCCTGAACACTTGAGTCAAGGATTGTTTTTACGTTCATTTGGTAGTTATTGTCACTCAGCACAATGCATTGCTCCAGTTACCTCTTTGAATTGTGCTAGTTTTGTAAAATGGAGAACTTTAGACACTTGTTAACTATTTATTTTAGTGTTACTGTTCCTTTGGTTCTTGGCCATTGTCCATAGCAACTTAAACATTTGCATTTGGAAAGGTTGATAAAAACCTTTCTCCAGACCTTTTTTTTTTGTCTGGCTGTTAGCACATGCATCCACTCCACAAAACTGAGCTCTTCCTGTTGAATGGTGAGTCGTCATGCTAATGCTAATGTAGTGGCTGCTGTTTGTT
>OOFC01019777.1:0-10415 GCA_900323345.1 Pseudochromis fuscus
CGCCTACTACCAGAAGGTACAACTGTGAAGTACTCTGTGTGTGTGTGTGCGCGCGTGTGCGTGTGCGTGCGTGCGTGTGTGCGTGCGTGCGTGCGTTTGCTTCATAGACTGTGTATAGAAAGCATCTGGGTCTCAGTTATGAGGGTCAGCCCCGCCTCCTCTCTCCTCCTTCAGATCCAAATATGGTCACTTCTGGCTCCAAACAACCAACATGGCCACATTCAGATACCAGACTCCTGACTCCAAACTGTCCACGACCCAGTGTTAGCTTCATGTACTCTACACAGTCTGTGGAGTTTGCATGGCTGCTGTACTGTATCAGGGCTGTCTCTGATTTTATTTCACTGTTCATAAATATTCATGTTTCATCATTAACCAGTGCAACCTGTGCGTTTTCGTGCCAGCCTTGTTTTCTGTGGTAAACTGTGACAATGTTAAACTGATGCTTTCTACAAAATATCTCTCACTGCAGTGTGATGATTGTGATGTTAAAGGGAGGATGTTTTCACTTTGTGTTAACAGTCCAGTGTCTCCTCTTCATCTCAGGTGATGCACATCCGCAAACTGCTCGCCAAAATGGACCGACCCAACGGGCTGTACCCAAACTACCTGAACCCCCGCACAGGCCGCTGGGGCCAACGTAAGTCCACCTCAGTCCAGGCCTCACATCAAAGTGTTTTATTTTGCAGAGACTCTTTGCTTCGCTTTAAAACTACATTTCTACATTTTGGAGATAATACGTAAATGAAAGAGTTGCTTAGATGAGCTGAGCCATAGCAAAGAGTTAAAGACTGGATCCAGTCATTTTAAATTGCAAGGGGGACAAAGGGATTTTAGGTTTTACAGAGAAGCGTGAACGTTTCCAGTATTTAATTTGAGTTTTTCCTGGAAGGCTCCTGGATCAGTGAGGTACAAGCAGCCAGTTGGGGGGAGGTGTCAAGATGTTCTTGTGAGCTTCAAATGATCATGCACTCCGAAGTGCAATGAAGAGAACGAGGCGAGATTAACACTAAGTGGAAGAAGAAAGACGAGAAGTAGAATGGATCTTCTTTAATGAGGACAAATTGAATTGAGTAGGAGAAGATGGAAGACAGGGAACATAGTATTCCCAGTATATTGATTAGATTTGGCGGGCAGCCCGGGGAAATTAACAGCTCTCTGAGTGAAGTCAGACATGCAGTCACACACCGCTCTGTCATTTCTGGTTAAAGAAATGATCAACAAATATATCTTTAAACTGGAGAGACACAAATACATTCATTAGTTACACCTGAGGTGGTGTTCACCTCACTTGTAGTAATTGAATAACAAGCTGGAATTATGGCGACGCTGAGGAGATGCCAACAGTAAAAATGTAAAATAAAAATCACAGTGTCTCTGTATAGACTTTGTGGTTATTTCTACTCTGTAGCTTTGTTCCTGAGTTTAACTTTGATTCCTTTCATGTTGGGAATAAAAAATAGTAACGTTTACGATACAGAGTGAAGGACATGATGTGTATTTAAAATATTATTTAACAGATCAAATGAGCTTCATCCAAACTTAGAACAAGGAAAGACTTTCCTAAAAATAAAAATATAAAGTTTGCATGAAAACCAACTTGAAATTTGAAGTGATGCTAAAAGGATGAGTCAACAATCAGTTTTTTATTGTTTTTATTATTATTATATTTCAAGCAGAAACACCCAGTACTCTATAGTTGGAGCTTCTCTGGTGTGAGGATTTTCACTGTAGATTTGAATTTTCCATCGTTGTTCAAACCAGGTGAATCACTGAGTCTAGTTTGTTGACTTGAAGTGTATTTTAACTAATGTTGAAGACTAGTCTGTGTCAGTGACCATGTTTCCATCACAGATCTGATCTCTTATAAACCACTTTGTCCTACACCTGAATCTGTTGGAGCAGCCTGGACTTATCTGATCTGATCACCTGACACCAGGTGTAAACAGAGTCAAACGAGGTCCAGGGAGGTTGTGTTACCTCCACAAAAACCACCTGCTTCCTGCTCGTAGTTTGTGATGGTTTAGGATTTTAATTTTCATTGTATTGACGTCACTTGTTAAAGTTATCAGTGTCCTGGTGATCCCTCTGAAATAGTTTCATAATTAAGTAGATATCAGGCTTCAAACAGAGGTGTATTTGAGGGTTTGATTGACAGGTGTGGTCGACCAATGTGCTGAAGATGCCACGATGCTCCGTTAGACATCGTAAAAAGCATTTTCTTTCATACATGTACCTTTGTGCAGTACTTGGTAGTATTTCCAGTCCTGATCTCAGCTTTCACGACTGAGCACTAAATGTTTCCTGTGGTTTATTTCTCAGAACTGGTGTGGGGAGAGTTTTAAACCTTTAACAGAGTCGGATGCTGGACGACAGATACGTGGAGGGTTGTGGTTTGTTATCTTAACGTTCCAACAGAATATTAAAGCACAGTGGATATTTAAATGTCCCTTTTTGTGCATGTGCTCGCCTCAGAAGTATTTTCATCTCTAACAGAGCTCTGTGGTTTCTGCCTGTCCATCAGATAGGATTATCTGCTGGTGCTTTGCTCTTTAGTTAAGTTGGGGGAAATGAAAGATGAAATCTTTTTAAAATTGAATACACTGTGTTGTTTTTATTTTCTCCCAGCGAGCGAGCGAGTTGGTATAGCAGGAGAGTGCCGTAATACATCTCTGCTACTTCACAACAGCTCCCAAGTAAATGGGAAATATAAAATATATACACTGAGCACCAGGAGAAAGGAAAACAGACAATGGTGGCAGAGTATTTTTTCTTTTTTATTTATTTAGTTGTCGGGAGAACAAATGGCGAGCACTCATGGATGGATAGATAAATGGAGGGACTCATTAATGGATGGATAGGTGGCTTGGCAGTCAGACTGATGTACTTGTAAGTGCACTGACTTTGGGCCAAAAGCAGGAGAAAATAAATGGTGGGAAGATGGAGGGAGGGCAGATTGATTGATGGATGGATGAGTACATTAACAGATGGATAGTTAGCTGGCGAGCGGCGTGACGAGGCAGGTGATGATGGATGTTTTTATGCTGTTTTTTTCTTTGTGTGAGTCAGAAAGTCTTATGGGAATTAAAAAAAAAACTCTGCTTGTAAATGTATGTTTCTGTGCACATCCACCCCCACAAACCCATCCATTTACATGCATGTTACTGGGTTGTGTGTTTGCTGTATCTTGGACTCATTAATTAGCAGCCAGTCCACCTTCTTGGCTTTATTGATTACAAGAAGTCAGGTGAAGGCTGGATGTAATTATTGTGAAACCTGTGGAGTCTCAGGGCAAAAACTGCTTCTGAATGTTGATCAATTAAATAATGAAGTAAAGGTTCAACCAATTAATTAATCAAAGGAAGTCATCGTGTTCAATCATGCGACTGCTGAACGCTTCTCCATGGTTTCTGATTATTTGTGGGAGCCTGTAGCTGGACCATAGACTGTATATAGAGTGGACGGAGCTCTCAAAATATTGATTTTGAACAGATTTACAATGACCTGAAATTCAATCTAATCTGCCGAGACCTTCACGAGCTCGCAGTGGGCAGTCGAGCAAGTGTCCTCGTCGTAACCATGGATCAGACATGCGTCCTCAGACATCCTGTGGGACTTTTGAGACTAAATAAACTCCATAGAAACTACTTGAGATGGTCTGATGCTCCTGTAGAGAGGCAGCAGCCTGTAGTTCCCACAACTATTCAAATATCAAATATCAAAAGCTAACGTGACGTCACCCATTGAGTTTGTTGTTTCATTATCGCCATGTTGGATGTTTGGAGCCAGAAGTGACCATATTTGGATATGAGGGGAGGAGTGAGGAGGCGGGTCTGAACTGAGAACACTGCCTATTGTGTATGAGACTGGAGTTCAGGTCTAGTCTCATTGGACACCAGAGCTGTCAATCAAACTAACCACACCCCAAGACTTCCTCTTTTTGAACCTAACATCTACTTCATGATGAAATCAGAGGTTTTTGGAGCCAGAATCTAGTGGACGGTGCAGGTATTGCACTTTTTTGCACTTTGCATTGGATCATCTTTGAGGTTGCTTCGTCCATTTCTGGATACAGTCCATGAGCTGGACAACAACAACAACAAAACCTGAATGAAGCAGCCTATCGTAAGGGCAAAAAAATGTTAGCACTACACAAAGACCCAACGAGTGGGTGTATATCTCAGGATCTGTTTCAAACCAAAACCAACTAATCAGGAGAATCATTCAACTTTTCTCTGTTGTCGTGTTGCAGAGAAAACATGTTGCACATGTTTATGTACAGACGTGTAATGAGACAAATCTTTGTCCTCAGTATCTGTTTGAAATAGTCTCGTATCTGAAAGCTCCTCACTGTGTGTGTGCTTTATTTAAAGTGATGCCATCAACTTCTATGATGTGCTACTGACTGGAGCATGTTACAGCCTTTTATAGCCCACTTATGTCAGTACAAGGACTTTAGTTCTGCCTTTTAAGACCCCGTATAGTGATGATGAAGTACTGTTAGTGATGTCTGTCTGCTGGATGTGTTCATCACTTGGGAGGACACAGCTTACTGTAAAGTTTGTGAACAGTATCCAGCAGCATCAGAGACTCAGTGAGAGGCTGCACTTCAGACCCAGAGACACCAACATTATATCATTTGTCTTGTTAAACATGTTTTAAATCAGTGAAGCAACAACAGAGGACCCTAATGCTAACTGCGATGTCATGATACCACAATTATGATTCACAGATACAGGAAAGCAGACAATTACACTCCATTCAGATTCTGTTTTCAGATAAAGACACAGTGTGTGGATCGTGTTTTTGTGGGAATGTGACTGTGAATTTGCATATTTTTTGAATAACTGTTAGTGAGGCAGAGTCAAACAGGGACATGCCACATCCATTTAGACGGAGCTTTTCAGGCATGGAGACGAGCGGTGAGGCTGGGTCATGTTGGGTTTACATGAGCTGCTGTCAACACACAGAATTAACACAAACCACCAGCAGCTGGAAGTTAGTTTTTGTCACTGCATCAGCTTCAGAGACAAGTAAATATCACTGGTTAGAAGGTAAAAGTGCAACTGGTTTAATTTGAGTGAAATCCATCTGGGTAAGCTCTGTGTGTTTTATTGTATGCATCGATATACGTGAGTGTGTGTTTGGAGGGTGGCAGCACGTGCAGACAGCATGCGCAGTGCAACGTAGTGCATTGTGTAAAATGATGTGTGCTTCTTATTGTGCAGTGTAGGTGTGTAGACTGTAGTTAAACCAGACTAATGAGGAATGAGTCTGAGCTCCTCCGTCTTAATGAGATCCTGCTGTGACTGACAGACTTACTGCCACACACTCCTGCACATTACTATAACACAGTGCTACCTACACACACACACACACACACACCACCCACTCTCTCTCTCTCAGACCTACTCACTCACTGCTTTGCTCACATCTGCACCATCTACCAGTCCGTCTGCTACCTCTGGGTTTTCATATAACAAATGTAACCTGACAGGTTTGACTTGTCTAATGTGCACTCGGGTAAACACACTTGGTAAAATGTAATATTTAGCACTTGCTGCTTCAAAATAGCAAGAATTTTGGTACAAACTATAAACTGTGAACGAAGCAACTGGGTCTGAACGACGAGACCAGTGCAGAGGTCATGGTCATTTTGAATCTTGAAATACTAAATGAAGAATGTTTGGTAATTTGTCCAATATTGATGAACAATCCAGGATTTTTTTATGTGACCCACCTCCTAACTCCTCCCTTCATGTCCAAATATGGTCACTTCTGGCTCCAAACAACCAACACAAACTCCTGCTTCCTTCTGCGGATGACATCACGTCAGCTTCGTCTGTTTCAAAGTCCTGTCTTTGAAAGCTGAGCCTGTTGCATGAAGGTCTTTCTTTGCTCTCCAGTAAATGTGATGTTGCTGCTTTTCAGTGAAACTATTCATCATTTATTTATCTTTATTGACACTTAATTACTGTCATTACTGTTTTTAAAGATGAGAACTGCACTGCTAATTTCTGGTTCAGATTTCTTAGTGCCTTAAATTAGCGTGATCCAAAAAGTGGAAACTAAATCATGCAGGTTTCTTTTTTGCTGCTTAGACATAATCTGTTTGGCCCCACTTGAAAACACACAAAGACATTTCCTGTATCACGCCTGCAGCCTGTCCTTGACCCCTTGACCACGGCTTTGAAGCAGTGTGTGTCTGTAGCTCTTTAAAGACGCCTCTTTGTGCACATGCCACTGTGTGTGTGTGTGTGTGGTTTTCAGTGTGTTTGAAGCCACCCCCTCAGCAGACCCTGCCTTTGATTGACAGGTCCCTGCTTGACCCAAATCCTTTGATTGGCAGAAAAATGATGGAGAAGGAGAAGAGTTGGAGGAGCGAGCGTGGGCGGATGCTAAGTTGGAAGAGTGTAGGAGGTGATTGTGATGCAGGGCTTTGGGTGAAGGGCTCAGACGGAGCCTGAATGATCTCTCCCTGCTTCAGTTTATATTTTAATAAGCAGCGCTTTGTGGTTTTACATTGAAAACTGTCTTGTTTGAAGGAGCACTCAGAGCTGTTGGTGGTGTATCTACCTTCAAATCTGGTGTTTCCACTTTTACTTATTTTTTTATTTTTGAAGCAACTATTTTTGCCAATTGCCAAACAGATGAGAAAAATAACAAGATAAAAGAGTCAAGAAATGATTCAGAGCCTTTAAACTGGATGGACAGACACTGTTTGGAGGATTAAATATAGAAAATGTTCTAGAAAACCATGTTGATGAGGAAATGTTTCAGCAGCTGCTCCTCTCTGGAGTCCTCAGTTGTTTGGTTCTCATTGTGGACACAACAGCACTTATGTAGATTTGTCAGTTTTACCACAGTTGTACCAAAATCACACCATGTTCAAACAAAACACACAATCCCACTTCTGCACTGAGCCTCAGACAAGAACAAAAACCATCCATCACTCAATCAGTGAAAGCTACATCGTTAACAAAGTCACATTTTTATTTCATGTACGCTCATCCTCTCACACTTGACCTTACTCAATAATCAGGTTGTTTAACACTTCTTTATGGTGAATACGATGTGGCCCAGTTGTAGCTGCTCCACTGTCAAATAATTTCCACTGTGTTGTGGATGAATTACTGTCATTTCACATGATTGTGCAGCAACACTTCAATGAGAATTTTGGCACAAATCACAGACTGTAAATAAAAATGGACGAAACAACTGGGTCTCAAAAATGAGGCTGACGAAGCCACAAGTAAATACGAGATCCACCAGGATTCATTCCTCCAAGTGTGGGGTGTGTTTCCTGTTCGTCTCAGTGGAGCAGAGGCAGCACATCATGTGGAGAAGGAGATTTCATTAAAATAACCATGTTTATCGGACGTTGAAGAAAGATGCATGCGTCATTAACTGAAGAATTAAAACCGCTGCACAGCACAAACGTCTGTGTCATTGTGACTGCTTCGGTGCTGCTAATGCTGCAGGAACACCTGCTAATTTAGTTATGGATCTCATAAAACACGCGCTAAGTACAATATCTGTTGCAGGAAAATGCTAATGCCATCTTAAAACAGTCCTCTAAACTTTTAAACAGCAGAAAGCCAGAGTAGCTATTACCATGATGATTGTATTATGTGTCTGTGTCAGTAAGAAACGACTGTGCTTATTATCATGTATTTTAATTCCTGTGTAAATATACAAACTGCAGCCCCCACATAGAAATTCCAGGCATGAACACACAGCCCACAGTAACGTCTCCAAGGTTGTTTGTGAGGTTTGTGCTCCTCGTATGATTCACCGCTTCGGTTGTTTTATCATTTTGCGTTGACTGGGTTTACCTGCGGGCATGTTAATCACACAGAGAAGAGTCTCCTTGATGATGAGACACAAAGCATCTGCTCTGATATCAGATCTGATTACATGGAGCTGAAGAGATAGTTAAACAGAGAGGATGAGGGATGTTCTGCTTTCACCCAGTGAAGTCAGAGATAAATAAACCTTTTATTCATGAAGAGGCGGTGATTCCTCGGCGAGATCCTGAAGCCACAAGAGGAGATCTAAAGGAAAGGAGTGAAATCACCGTCTGTCTTCTTACTGTGTTCAGTTCAATATATCTGTTCATTTATAGACTGGAAATTGAACAGATGAAGCTAACAGGTCTCAAAACTAAGGCCTGTGTAAGTGAAACGAAGTGTAAAAAGTGTAATAATCTCAACAGCCACTAGGAGGTGGCTCTGAAAAAAGTCTAGATCTATTTAGTCAATTCAAAAAATGGTCATTTTTATTTCTGAAATGCTCAGTCAGTACATATAATGCCTCAAAACTTAGATTTATAAGTAAAAAAAACAAATCTTACCAAACCAGAAATCAACTTTTTTTTTTTGTTTCAGCTGCTAAACCATAAAGTGTATTTTTAAAAATGGATGCAGTCACCTGGTCTCTAGAGTGAAGCCCACGCAGAAGTGGAAAAAAATGTATTATCACAGATCCCATTGACTTCAGTAAAAAAAAAAAAAAAAAAAAAGTCTTCATGTTCTTCTCCTCAGTGATCAGGAGGTTCTATCTGAAAATCCTTTCATCATCAAGTAGATAATAGGCTTCAAAAAAAGGGAGATTTAGGGGCGGGGTTAGTTTGATTGACAGGTCTGGTCTCCAGTGAGAGTACAGCTGAAGTTGAGTCTCATACACATTAGACAGTGTCCTCAGGGTCATGGGTCAGACCCGCCTCTTCACTCCAAATATGGTCACGTCTGGCTCCAAACAACCAACATGGCAACGTTCAAACTCCTGACTTCAGTCCACAAACCATCGGGTGACATCACGTTAGCTTGATCCACTCTGTACACAGACTGTGTGCACTGCTGTTTCCATTTGTCTCATTTTGTATGAAAACAAACACTTCATCTGGTTGTCATGGTGACCATAGGCTGTCATTATCACTCTTATGTAGGTTTGTAAAAAGACAGCATCTCAGTGTGTAGGAGAAATGTTGACACCACACATGTCATTAGTAACAAATCATAAAAGCACATTTACTCATTTTTAGAAAAGATTTACACCTGTTCTGGTCCAATATCAATAATAATCTATAGATCAGTGGAATTTATAAAGTGGACTCCATCAAACACAAGTTATTTTCTTGGTGTTATTCGTCACTGCCTGACTCTGGCAGCGTCCCATCTCCTCGCTGTGTGGCGTCCTGCAAATGAGGACAGCCGTGAAAGCTGTGTAAACTTTGATGAGGCCGACTGGGGACAGTGAAATGTGATCACATCGGGGAGAGGGTAAACACAACGGAAACACGCTGCCAGTGCATTGTGGATGTAGAGAAGAAACACACACAGGGGGCTCCTATAGATGCTTTTACTGCCACATGTTTGTGTCTGCTGGGGCAAAGTTAGAAAGTAAATCAAGGAAAAATGTTACACTTTGGCTTTCTGCTGTCTTATCTTTGTCTTGTTATGTCACAGTTGGACACCTCACTCCTTCTGTTCTGCTGTTAAACTCCTTCCTCCCGTCTCCCCCTGCAGATCACACCTCAGTGGGAGGACTCGGGGACAGTTTTTACGAGTACCTGCTGAAGGCGTGGCTGATGTCGGACAAGACTGACACAGAAGCTCGCAAGACCTACGACGACGCCATCGAGGTACAGTGCAACAACGCGTCTTTATCACATTCATCTGGAAGCAACTCGAAGGCAGATGTATTCATGCAAATGTGCCATTTACACACAGTTACTTATTAAATCTGCAGTTTGTATAAATGTCACCAGTTGCTCACCAGTTTCACTGTCCACCTTCACAAAGGAGAGAAGCTGCATTGTTGTTTTTCCCCAAACAAACAAATGAAGAGTGGATTTAGCAGAAAGCAGATGTTGGTGGTTGATGAAGACGTCTGTTAATCATTAGCAGTGTCATTAAGAGATTGAGCAGAACAGATGCGACGGAGCAGAGGGTGACGGATGTGGCTGGATTTTAAATCTGGCACTCGCCACGTTGTTCTGTTTCCTTGTGTGTGACCCGCCCTCGTGCAGTTACACTCACTGTTAATGGCTCATTCACACAACATAACCCTCCTCTATCCACATTCCCATAATAATAATAAGTACTGGCACTTCCCAGCTTTAAATATCCTCGTTGTTACACACACACTTCATTGACCGCCTGCATATAAATGTCCAATACAAACTGTGTACGTACATTTAATATTCTGCCCACATTCGTACTGAGAACCTCCCACTTGCTACCTGAATCTCTTGCAGCCTCCTTTGCTGTTTCTACAATTACTCACTCTCTCTCTCTCTCTCTCTCTCCCCTCGCTCCCTCCAGGCCATTGAGCGGCACCTGATTCGCAAATCCAATGGCGGTCTGACATTTATTGGTGAGTGGAAGAATGGCCACCTGGAGAGGAAGATGGGC
>OOFC01019780.1:8328-23795 GCA_900323345.1 Pseudochromis fuscus
CAGTGCTCAAAAATAACGCCAGAAGTGCAGTTCTCCCAATGCCCACTAGAGGCTGGCTCCAAAAAACTCTGGTTCCAACTGACTTCAATTCAAAAATCCTCATCTTCAATCCTGAAATATTCATCAATACATTTCTCCACAAGTCATTCTGATGTCATCAGATAAAGTCACCTCTTCTTCTCAGAGATCTGGGGGGAGGAGAAAGGAAATATTAGGCTGGGAGAAGGGGAGGAGTTGGGGGCGGGCTTAGGTTGATTGACAGGTCTGGTCTCCAATGAGATCAGTGCTAAAGTCTATTCTCATGCACACTGGACACCAACCTCAGTTTCAAGGGTCAGACCCGCCTCCTCACTCCTCCCTTCATATCCAAATATGGTCACTTCCTGCTCCAACAAACCAACACTACGACGTTCAAATACTAAACCCCTGGCTTCAGGATGAGTCCACAAACCAAAGGGTGACATGACGTTCATCACTTCATCCATTCTATACAAAGTCTATGGTGTAAAGACTATTTATAATTTCAGAACTTGCCTGTTAGAAACGTTCATACCTTAAAACAGTTCATAAAAATAGCAACAAAACTGTATATTTGTTAGGGACTACTTTCAGCGGTGGATTAATCCACACATGAGGCTCTAGTAAATAAATAATGGTTTAACTTGGTTACACACACACACACACAAACACACACACAGTACTTATTAGTTATCAGGACTGTTTTAGTGTTCATATTCTTAAAGTAGAACAATGCAAGTTAGTTTTAATTTGTTGTATTTCTCCAAGTATTGTATAAAGCATTGAATCAGGTACTCTGGTACCATGTGGGTCATACAAAATGAAAACAGCCTTTTCTGCTGTGTTGCAACATTCAGGTGCTGATTGCTTCACAAAAACACCTGACAGACTCAGGGTAGTACAATATCACAGCTCTTCTTCAGGTGAGCCCCTCACTGAGGTGACTTTAAAGCTGGTGTTGTTCCATTTATTTCATATTGAAGACACACAGTGTATTAGAATTGATCTGAATTTATAGTCTGAGGTGTTCTAGACAGAACCCAGTGTCAAACAACACTGCAACTGGCACTGTTTACATCTTTAACCATTAACCCCAACCAGCTAACGTGTGAAACCAGGTGGTTAGCATGCTGGTCTGAGGCCTCTGGGAGCTGTGCGTGAGTCTGCTGACATATTTAATGTTTTCCTGTTATTATCGGAGTGTTTGTGCACCCCTGTGTGTTGTATGGAGGTGTAGTATCAGCTAGCACCGAGAGGAAGGCCTGTCTGAGCCACCGCTACATCAGCTAACACACCGCAGCTAACGCTAACGGTGCTACCTCCGGGGGGGTCGTAAAGCTCAGGATCCGTTTAGAAATCCACCGAACCGGAGCGTCCCGACAGCGGCTCGTCCTCCTCTCCAGGCCAAGAACATGTGGCACTGTCACCGGCCTGGCAGTGCTCGGTTGCTCCCTCCCTCCCCCTGCCTCTGTGTGTGTAGCTGTTGTAACTGGGGCTAGCTAACGTTAGCCGCTCCGGATCCACAGATTCTGGACCGATGGAGAGAGAGGCATTAACGGAGACGAAAACCTGCCTCTGCGTGCGGGTAGGGCGGCTGCTGGCCGTCCGGGACCGCGGAGCGGAGTGTCACAGCTTACCTTCAAGGAAAAGGCTTCTATTGTGGGCCATGTTTATTCCATGATCCTCCTCAGAGGAGAGGGGAGCTCATCGGGTCCGTTCAGCTGCTGCTGCGCGCGCCGCCGCAAAGTTACTGCACGCGCTCATGGCCCTGCCGGAAGAATCTTCAGACGTTTAAAATAAAAGCCTGCCCAACACAAGTCCAAGTCCAGTCACAGGTCTTTAGGGGGCTATTCTGAATTATGACTCAGGTTTCATAGGGGACTAGTCCAAGTCAAGTCTGGGATCTTTAGGGGACTATTATGGGAGTTTCTGAGTTATGCCTCAGGTCTTTAGGGGACTTAAGGTTAAGGTGCAGGTCTTTAGAAGGTTAGTCCAAGCCAAGTATTTAGAGGACTAATACAAGTAAACTACCAGGTCTTTAGCGGACTAATCCAAGTCCAGTCACAGGTCTATAAGGGACTAGTTCAGTTTGTGGCCGAGGTCTATTAAAGGTGAGGTCAAAGGACTAATAAAGATCACATCTCAAGTCCTCAGGGGACAAGTCATGTCTTAGTTCAACTTAAGTCACAGGTCTGCGTTTTTTAGAGAACTCGCCCAAGTCAGGTCTTTGTTAGTCCCAGAATAATCTTGGGTCTTTAGGTGACTAGTCTAGGTATAGTCTCAGGTCTTGAGGGGACTAGTTCAAGTCTAGTCTTGGGTATTTAGGGGACTAGTCCAATTAAACTCTCAAGTCTTTAAGAGGATTAGTCCAAGTCACACTTCAGGTGTTAAGGTGGACTAATCCCAGTCGAGGCACAGGTCTTCAGAGCGTTAGCCCAAGTCAAGTCTTTAGAGGACTAGTCCAAGTACAGCCTCAGGTCTTTAGGGGACTACTTGAAGTTATGCCTCAGGTATTTAGGGGGACTAGCTCTAGTGTAGTGTCAGGTCTTCAGTGGATTTGTCCAAGCCAAGTAACAACTACTTGGAACCAACTACAATGAAAATTTTAGCTTACATCGTACTTACATCTGGTCTCAGTCATGTCTCCTGTTAGAAAGTTAGTCCACATCGAATCTCAAGTGTTGTGGACCAAATCTAAGTCACATCCCAGAAATAAAACTACCATCAGCAAATTTTAGTTGTTTACATATTAATTTCAAAATGATGTCTAACTCCAGTCAGAATTCCAGAGTAAATAAAATAAAATAGAATAAAATGAAACAGCAACAAGTAACACTATATTAATGTGGCTGGATGTAAACAACAAGAAGTCATTTTTATTTCCCTGCAGATTTACCCTGATGTGAGAACATTTAACCAAACCCCAGGCTTAGTTTTATTTTGAAGGTGACTCCGGATGCTGAGTGTGTTTGTAGTTGCAGTGATGATGTATTGACGTGCACAGCTCTGCACAGCTGCATGTACTTTCTCCAGCTCAGCTCTTCACCCTGAACAACTAGTACTCACCAGTTTAATACAGTTACACACAGATAATTAGATTTATGTTGGAGAATCATTAAAAGATAAAATAACTCTGTGAGACTTTTAAAACAAAGTGCATCAGGAAGTAAATGATGGTTTTGAGGAAATCTGAGACCATACACCCACTGTAATTCCACTTTCACAAACCAACACAAACACATTATCTATTTATTTTTGTTTATTTGCCACGCGCGCCGCAGCTGCTGTGATCACGTGATAATCAGACACGGATTAATAATTAATGCTCTTGGTAAATATGCAAACACAAAGTCAGGATTTGCTGGTTCTCGTTATTCTTCTCTCTCCAGTTCCACCAGGACCCGGTGGTCAGAGCTAGGTGGCGCTGTTCCTCACTGATGGAGAATCAGCTCCATGACGTCACTGCACACATTCCTCACACTGGATCTGGTATCCCAGGTATTTACAGAGTCCTTTTACTCTGCTTTCCTTTGAAACTCATACCTCCGGGTTTAACTAGTATAAGAGGAGTTTTATTTTGTATTATAATAATGATAATAATGATAATAATAATAGTAATAGTCTTTTTATAGAAAGCACTTGTTAAAATACAGTTGCAAATAGATTCACGACTTTTTTATTTTGAATATCACAATGTTCAACATTGTCATATTCAGTATTTTCAAAATATATTGAATATCACATGTTAATTCTTTAATTTATCTATAAAATATTGTTGACTGAATAATTAATCTTTTAATCTAATCTGTCATTTTTGGGTTTTTTTACACCATACCTTTTTAGTACTACTTTTATTCCAGATTCACAAATGTCCTGTTTGTTGAACCCTTTTTCTTTTATCTATTCATTCATTCATTCATTCATTCATTCATTCATAAAGTTTTTGTTGACTTGTTGATTACTTTTGTTATCTAATTTATAAACTAACATCTAAATGTTAAAAATGTAGAATACTTAGTTATTTTCTACTTGTTGCTTTGTACTATGTAATTATTAGGTAATTAGTAAACCTTACACATGTGAGTAGGTATAATATTGGTCTTTGGTTGAAGCTAAGCTAGCTGTTTCCACCCACTTCCAGTCTTTATGCTAAGCTAGACTCACTGCCTCCTGTCCTGATAGCTTTATTCATTCATCCTCAAAGTAACTGTGAAGTAAAAGTAACTCAGGGTAACTCCCAGTGTCCAGCTGATGTTTTCTCTATGGGTGACTCCACACCCTGTCCTCCTACCATCACCACACCCTGACCACAGGAGGAGGTGGTCCCTCAGAGAAATGTGCAGAGCTGCAGGATTGGCTCATTGTGCTGGTTTCTACCTTCACTAATGCACCACCATGATTATCATCCAGCAGTGATCCATCCTTCAGAGGTCCCTGCACAGGTTTCACTTCATGGAAAACTTACAGATGAAACAGAGATGTAACGACTGTTTGTTAAATGTGTGACTGGTGAATGAGCCAGAAAACAGTCAGTGAGTCAAACTTGTTTGCATCAGTTAACAGCTCAGTGTTACATCCTGTCCCTGTGGATTTATTCAATAATGTGCAACAACAAAGTGAATAGGTCTGATCCATCAAGTTAGATATTTATCATTTACAGAAAACTACAGAAGCCCTGAAAGGACATGATTAAATACGTTTTTATTTTCTCCATTTTGCTGTTTACTGGGTTAATTTCAGTGGCTTTCTCGTTACCTCAAGTAAACTGTGTTTGTAGGATCATTTATGTTGAGAAAACAACATAAATGATCCTATAAACAAAGTTTGTTTTCTCGAGAGTCTGTATGTACATTATTAATCTTTCTGACTGTAGTTAAATATCTTCCTGGATAGTTAGCTTCTTGGAGTGTAGTTTTTTGGTTCGCTGTCTTTTTGTGACGTTAGCTGCAAGGTTAGCTACCTCACTCTTACTTCAGCTGCATAGTTGGAGTCCACAGTCTCCATGAACATCAACCACCGACAGAGTCAAGAAGGAGCTTCCTCAGCCACGTCCAACCCCCACACAACATCCCAGGAGGAAACCAGACCCCAGCTCTGGTTGGAGAAGCTCCAGAAGGAACCCACCAGCTGACACACAGATACCACCTGCTGAGGCTCAGACACCGTGGACCCAGTGGAAAACCCTGAACCGGACCATCCAAGGTTGTTCTGGACCAATGGGGCTGAAGGACTGGACCGACCCTGTGCCTCACCTGCTCTCTTCTACCCAAGTCCTGTAGCCACAGACCTCGCAGAGTCCAACACACATGGAGAAATGGGAGACTGCTGTATATGTTTATATCGCAGCACAATGAAGACACACAAAGTTTCAGCCCAGAGTCTTTGGTCGGTAGGGAGGTAATGTAATAAACTGAATGTGGAGGAAACCGTGTGGTGCTGAAAAATGGTGTTGACTTCCTGTCAGAGCGTGGGCGTGAGGAGGTGTCGCCATCCAGCAACTGTTTTATTTCTCAGATTGAACCTTCACACAACATCACGTCTGTGTGGAGACATGTTTGGCTCTTTCCTGAGACTGAATATTTCCAGGAAGAACACCATGACCTCCACACACCTCCACAGTGTGTTAGTGTGTGAGTGTGCGAGTCACTGTGGTTATTTTTCCCAGCATGATTTAAAGCTTTGAAAGATAAAAGAATTCAGTTTTATCTTTATTTGTGTGTTTATTCATAAAAATGAGTGCGAGCGCTGCTTTCATCACTCGGGGGGAGATGTTTAACACGATCCACCGACAGGGCTTCAGAGTCAGCTGTGTTGTGTCTGCTGCAGCTCACATCCTCACTGGTTCTCATTCACAGCTCCGACTCCCTTTATTAGGAACAAATGTTCTGGTATTTACAGACCAGAATAAATCATGTTGTGTTTGAAAGTCTGATCCAGCTCCAGGAGGACAGGTCCAGGGGTTTTTTAAACAAAAAACACTGAATAGAGGAGAAAGTAGTGAAGACCACAGCTCGTGATCAGACAGCTGAGCCAAACTAAAAGTGAGGAGAGGACTGGAAAAGCAGTGACACTGTGATTATTAATGATCCTACAAATCTCAATTTCTGCACCTGTTTGAATATAATTTGAGAAGTGCTTGTGTCATAAGGTTGTTTTCTCAGATATGAAACTCTCTAATGATGACGTCAGCATCACCAATACACAGAATGTAGTGCTGTCATGTGACTGGATTTGAATTGTGGAGATTCACAGTTTAACCCTGTTGAATAACTCAGTCAGTTGATTAGCTGGTTGCTGTAGATCCTCCCCCACTGCAGCTACATGTTGGGATCTGTTTTCAGTGGTTTTAATCTTTAAATAGCTTTAACTTCTTTTATTTAGGCCTGTCAAAGTTAATGCATTAATGCAGATTAATCCACCTTCATGATTAATCGGATTAATCATTTTAACACAGTGAACCCATCTGCAGCACTGACTCTGAACGTCTCTGTATTTCGTGCAGTTTGTCCAAGTGGAGTCACCGTCACTCATGCACAAACAGGAAGTTGATCCTGTGGTGACAGGAAGCAGAACCAACCAATAAACATGGAGGATGCTAAACAGCAGGTTGCTCCTCTCCATAGGAAATCTGAAAACAAAAAAATCAAGACAGAACAGTGACTGACTCTCTGCAGGAAGAAGTTTTCTTTTCACCAAAGCCCTTTCAGATTAAAATACCACATTAACAGGAAATATACATTAGCACATACTGCTAGCACTCCAGCTAACACATCGCCCAGCCTGCAACAAACCACCCTCCTGCAAAATGAAATGTGATTAATATGATTAAAAAGTAGTGATATTTAATCATGATTCATCAAAATCAATCCACATCCTCCCTGTGATTGATCTGATTGTTTGACAGCTCTACGTTTGTTTGCTGCAGAAGTTGTGGACATCCTCCTGTTCCTCTCTGACTGCATCACATTGGTTGTTTTCTGTTCAGCTGTTTCCAGATTGAAGCTTCGAGATGTTTCCACTGAGTGTGATAGTCTGACCTGAAGCTCTGTGTGTCATGACTGTGGGTTCAAACTGATCGACCAATCATCGGATCAGTGGCTTCAACAGGTCAAATCATCCTCCTCGTTAGACTGGATGATGTAGGGAGGAGGTCGGGGTGGATGGTGGACACACAAAGCCCACGACTCTCACAGCAGAGATCAGGGTTTACGGGACATTAAGGTAAGAAACAGATGGTGGTTTTGGTTAAATGTCAAACATCGCGCTGCATCTGATACAGGTTTTGATTACACTGCGAAGGATTTTTGATCTGTACCACAAAAAGTTTTGAGTTGTTTTCACCAAGAACTGGTAACTATTCAACTGACTACATCCTTGGTTAATGTGATGATAAAAAATGACAAAATAGTGGGTGAAAACAATATAATGTTGGTTAAAACAAGCCAGCATGTTGCAGTGTGTGCAGGTTGTACTGAGGGTCCAACAGGAGCCTGAAGCTTTCATTTCAAATGAGGATCAGACTCTTCACACTGAGAAGATGCATCTGGGATATAAATCTGACTTTTGTTCACGTTCATGTCCCACGTTTATTGAACTTGTTTTGTTACGTTGATAAAACTTAAATCATCTGTTTTTTACACATGTGACAACTTGTACTATTTTGAAGTTGAACCACCTTAAAATGATTTAAACAAAATGAAACAAAACAAAGGTTGAACTGAAGTGAACTGAACCTCATAAAACCAACACATAGTGAGCCGAGCTGAGCCGAGCTGAGCCTCTGGCTGTGAGCAGGAGGAAGAGGAGGAGTGGTCAGGCTGCTGGACCGGCTGACAGTTCAGCTGTTGGGGGGTTTGGAAAAGCCTCAGTCAGTCAGTGGAGCTGCAAACAGACTGAGAGCACAGGTTAAATATAGAGCAGAGCCTCACTCCTGATGACCAGCAGCACACAGGCTGAGGCCGGACGCCCTGCGGACAACACAAAGGACGGACTTCAGTCTGAGCTGAAAGACAGAGTGTGTTTCTCCTCAGCTCCCTCTCTCCATCTGAAGCCTCTGGTCCAGCTAACACAGCAGAACCAAACTTGGAGATCCAGCCTCGCTCTGCTCCGACTGCAGCTGGGAAGAGGAGGAAGTGGAGGTTGGATTAAGGAGGAGGATTAAAGGACCGAGCCCAGAGGAAGGTGCTGGGATGTTGTGAGAGGTGTCACTTCAGGACCCATCAGCTGAGAGACCCGGTGAGTGGGTTCATACATCACCAACACATTTAAAATACACAACGTGGAAAATACTTGATAATAAGAGAATATGTCTACAAACACTTTTATGTACAGATGCTCAGATATTGTGAACATGAATCTAAAGCTGCTGTAGAGGAGAAAACGGAAAAACATGAAATACAACCAGCAGGGGACCAACACACGACTGTAACAAGTGTGTAACGTGTGTGACGTGTGAAAGTCAACATCTGGTCTGAGAAGGTTCTAACATTTGTTACAATGTTTCCTTAAAGTCAACAACATAATAATAATATGAGGATTATGGACAATAACCAAAATAAAAATCTCTGTAAATGAAATATAAACTATCTGATCAGATAAAGTTTTATTACAAACTTTGAAATCACAAAGTAACATCATAAAACATTCATGTACAACTTAGACTTTTTGATGTAACATCTGATCAGATTTGTGGACTCAGGATTCTGTCTGATCTTGTTAACAACTGGGTCTCAGATAAAAAATCAAACACCTGATTGAACACAGTCGTTTGTGACTCAATGAACTCAATATTGATAAAACAGCTTCATGTTATTTTTTGTCTGAATGTGTTGATTTGTAAATTGAGACACACGAGCATCAGCTTATGTTCTACTGACAGCGCCCTCTAGTGACTGCTGATGGAGGCTGCCTCCAATAAACTCCAGCTTCAAAACATTTTCAGTAGATATCAGGAAGAAGAAGATTTAGGGGCGGGGTTAGTTTGATTGCCCCGCCTCCTCACTCCTCCCTTCATATCCAAATATGGTCACTTCCTGCTCCAAATAACCAACATGGCCACGTTCAGATACCAAACTCCTGGATCAGGAGGAGTCCACAGACCAGCAGGTGACATCAGGTCAGCTTTCTATCCACAGGTCAGCAGAGGTGAGGAGGTGAGGGTGGTCCAACAAAACATCAGAGGTTCACATGAGACCACCTGAGAACTTGATCCTCCTCTGATTCTAAGTTATTGTTGGAAACTTACCGACTGATTTGCTTTGATCTGAACCAACAAAGAGAAGAAGACATCAGTGCAGTGCTTCCTCTGACCCTGATGAAGGCCACTTACCTTTCAGACCTGCTTTAGTGAAGCCTGGTTGAGCTCAGATGCTCATAAACCTTTTACCCTCTGGATTATTTTTCCATTTGCAAAAACCAATGTTTAAAATGTGCAGCTTGGTATTTACAGCTGATACTAACTGTTGTTTTCTCCACTGCAAATGAAGCCGGTTCCCCCCAGCCCCTGTTTGTGGTCATTTTATTGACGACAAAGCTGGATTTCTAAGGACCTGTGACGCCTGTATCACTCACACTCTGAGGCCCCTCCTCAAACAAAGGGGCTCTAAAGGACTGGAGATCATTTCAGCAAATACTGCACACACATGCTAAACTAGCTGCTAACGATCAACATGGCTGACCACAGAGAAGCCTGAATATAAAGTAGGGCTGGGCGTATCGATCTAAATATCGATAGTATCGATACCAAGATGAGTATCGGTGTCACATTGATACTAACGTGATGAGATCGATACTTTTGTTGCAGTTTCTCTTCTATACATCCAGCAATTTACTTGAATTTCCTCACAGAGTTCACACGAGCGCAGCGTCTCTCCAAGCCTGTCGATCTATCCAGGTCATCTCCAGCATGAAGTCATGTTGTTAACAGTGTAACTGGTGATCAGAGGGAATGTTAGCAAACTGATCAACCCATTATCACATATTCAGCCAGCTGAAAAAATCTTTTACTCAAACTCAAAATGATTTCTTCTATAAGTATGTATTAATCTCAAACCTGAAATGTGAACATGGCTGAATATAATAGCCCTCTTGTGTTGTTAGTTAATTAAAAAAAAACATGTTTATTTGCCTTAAATCTTTGTCCTGTGTTTTATCATAATCAACAAACTAAAGGCAAAATCACAAAATCATTCAGTGACCATGACAGTTCAAGTAAAAAGTATTGGTATCAGTATCAGTATTGGTGATGCTAGCCCTGTATTTACTTGGTATCAGATCGATACCAAAATTCCCAGTATCGTCCACTCTTAAGGTTGACGAATGTTTTTTAAAAATGACTCAAACAGTATAAAACTGTATTCATGTTTCTTTCAGCAGCTACTGCTGCATGGACCCAGCAGTAGAGGATTCAGCAACATAAAAGTCTCCCATCCTGACAATACAAGTCTCACAATTAGCAGCAGATCATGAGCCACAAAGAGTGAACTCTGGGGTTTATCGGCAGGGAAATGGATCAGGAAATATGACTGGATGAGTTCTGTGAGTCAGATTCTAGTGGGTCTGTGCAACAAAAACAATGTGACAAACATTCACTGTGACTGTAATACATGAGGTGAATTCTGTTTGTCCAAGTGTCTTCTGGAGGGTAAAGCTTTAACCACAGTGCTGTGGTGTTTATGTGAGAAGTTACATTAAGCATTAAGTAGAAGAGTCAGGCTGACATTGGTCCAATCAGCTTCATGTAAAGTGTAATAAGTTGAGTTTGGAGCAGATCTGCACTGACGTCTGAGATAAGGAGTTACTGGAATGAAGCCACGCCCACCAAACCACGGAGAGCGGGTTCACGCTGAGTCATGAAAGCAGCGTCTGTGAATCAGTGAGTTATGACTCCCTTCATTCACAGCCCAGTAAACGCTTGTTTCAGGAAGCAGTACATTAGAGGACATTAATTTAATAGATGTTTTACCAGAGAACTTAAGCTGCTGCTCTCCAGGGACCAGCTGCTTTTAGTGATATGGACTGAAGAGGAGAGGACGCAGCACAAATCTCTGTTTAGTCTCTGGTTTCTGAGCAAAGCAAACATCTAAACAGTCATTACAGGGATCTGCACAAACATTTGTTTCACTATTGTCATTGATGTAGCAGCAGTAACGGTCATAACAGCACTGAAGACATGTTGTATTTACCTTTAACATGTGATGATGCTCTGGAGATATTCAGGGATCAATAATCCTCCTCAGGGGAAGATGAATGGAGTTTGCTCTTGAGTGAAATAGTTATTACACCAAGTTTGACTCATTTCCAGTAAAAAGGATTAAAGTGTAATGATTTTACTTGAAGAAAGGAAAAAGGTGCTGGAGATGTCTCATCAACAGCACATGTTTCTGACTTTAGACATCTGAGGACAATTATTACAATTTATTCATGGGTTCAATCTTTTATTGACTCATCTGAGAAAAACTATTGAACATCAGAGGACAACTGGAGATGAGAGCACATGTTTTTACACTTTGTGGAACAAAAAAGCATAAAAACAAACTGGAAAGCACCCAGAGAGCACAGTCCTCCACCAAGGACCACATCTAATCTCCACCACATAGTATTAAATTATCATCATTAGGATCAGTTCAGAATTTGACCGACAGAGATTAAAATGTAATTGTTTTTAACAACACAACACAACACCCCACCTCCCTCCCGGGTTTCATCCAGGACCAGCTCAGTCAAATTAGTGAAGCCAGTGATCCTGAATCTCACTGCTGACAGCTGATGACTCCGCTAGCATGCTAACTGTAGCTGCTAACCTGACATCACCATTGGTTTGTGGACTCTAGAGGGAACATCTAAATATAAAATGTTAAAGGACCGAGGACGGGCCCTGAGGAACTCCACAATTAAACAGGGAATGACCACAGAGGATATGAGACATGGATGCTGTGACTGGTTGGACCGTGGACTCACATCCTGATCCAGGAGTTTGGTATCTGAATGTGGCCATGTTGGTTTTTTGGAGCAGGAAGTGACCATATTTGGATATGAAGGGAGGAGTCAGGAGGCGAGACTGACCCTTGACCCTGAGGACACATTGTAATTTCAGATGGACCACCTGATCACAGAGAGTTGACTTTATCTTCAAAACATATTGAGTATATTGAGTATTTCAGGATTGAAAATGACCATTTTTGGATTGAAGTCATGTTTTAATTCAGTCCATCACTGCACCAGGAAAAACATTTTCTAAGGTTGCTCCCAATGGTGGCTAGAGCCTTGTATGGCAGCTCTGTAGCCATTGGTGTGTGAGTGTGTGTGTGAATGGGTGAATGAGTTGCATTGTAAAGCACTTTGGGACCAAGCTATGGTCAAGAAAGCTCTATATAAATGTACTGCATTTACCATTTTCTAGGTTCATTTCGGTGCTATTCAGATTAAAATTCAATTTCTTGGTTTCCATCTGGTTTCTCCAACCTCCCAAATGTCTGTAAACATTTCCTCATTTGGGCATTGAGTGTAAATTAGCTGACATATAATGATATATATTTTATAAAAAAAGTGAACATCTCTCTAGGATGAAGCGTTGGTTCAATCTGGCAGCTCTGCAGTGGCTCAGTAATGGACATCGCTGAAGTCTGCAGTGAGGATCAAACTGCCCTCTGGTTGGAAAATGTGGCCCATGTGATGTAAAAGCCAAACATTAAACAGAGGAGCTCTTTGGCTTGTGTTATCGTACCCAACATGCTTTGGCCCGGGCAGATCTCCTGGGATCTTCCCGTCTGCATTAATAGATTTTTTTTCCACTGTTTTCGTTGCAAGTTATTTTAAATCCACTAAAAGTTTTTTTTACTCGGTGTGCACAGTACAGGCAGCACAATGTGGGATTTTTATTCCATGTTGAAATGTAAAAATCTCAGCTTTGTTTCTTGGCTGGTGTCTCAGCAGGACGCCTCAGAGTTCATCTGTAAAAATCTGGTAGACGTCCTCGTCCCCTGGGCTGAAGGAAACCACTGATTAGGTTCTGGTCACCATCCAGATCTTGAACCTTTGAGCAGTGGTTCCAGATCCTTACGACATCTTCAAAGGGTCAATGTATCAGTTTCACTCACAGCATGATGCTGACAGATCAGATGTGTGATGTTGATGTGAGAGCATCTCAGGACACATCTGCTCTCAGATCGGGTGGTCTCAGTTCACTTACATGAAATGGTGCTCGTAGTCGTGAAACCCAACAACAGCCATTAAACCGTGATGCTAAGATTACGAGTTCATCAGTTTGTCAATAAGATAATATTGGAAGTTTGTTTAATCTTGTTTTCTTCTGTTATCTTCAGAAAACAAAAGGACGATTTCTCAAGAAAAGCTTCTTCTGAAAGATTGAAACTTGAGATAACATAGAAATACTGAATCATAAAGGACCAAGAACTGAGCCCTGAGGAACTCCACCAGTAAACAGGGTGTGACAGTAGAGTGGAGATCCAAAATAGTTTTGTAACTGTTAATAAATGTCTAATAAAGTGGTTATAAATAAATTATTAAGTAGTTTGAAAATAGATTTTTCTCCGGATGTCCTGTAGAAGTGGTCAAACTGTCTGTGGGAGGAGTCTCTGAGATCACAACGATGAATAAGATGAGGAGTTTGGAGCGGGGCTGGTTTGATTGACAGCTCTGGTGTCCAGTGATTTACAGGTGGATTGGAGGCTCATTCACTGGTGAACTCCAGTCTTATACACATTGGACAGTGTCCTCAGGTTCAAGGGTCAGCCCCGCCTCCTCACTCCTCCCTTCATATCCAAATATGGTCACTTCTGGCTCCAAAAACAACAACAGTGCTGCGTTCAAATACCAAACTCTTGGATTGAGAATGTTCACAAAGCAGCAGGTGACGTCATCCTGACTCCATCCATGTCTCACACAGTCTGTGGTCAGACCCTGTCTGATCAGGGGGTTCCTCAGGGCTTCATCCTTGGTCCTTTAATATTTTCTATCTATATGTTCCCTTTAAGATTAAATCCACACAAGCACCATTTCTTGAGAAATCAGCCTTTTGTTTTCTAAAGATAATGAGATAAGTTGTGAGGAAGACAATGGTGTTCAGTTGGTTTTGAGACCTGGTGACAGTGAAGACCTCATCATATCCTCCTGTGAACAATCTGTGTTCAAGAAACATAAAGTAACAAAAACAAGAATATTTGTCGTCAGATCACATGTTGCAGATTCTTGTGTTTGACCTCCTCTGCTCGGGTCTGTAGCAGCGTATCTTTGACTTGCAGCCCTGAGGCCGACTGATAAGAGCCATGAGATCATTCTGCTAATTCAGCTCACTAATCTGTGTGGGACGTTCAGCAGTGTCTGCCGTCTTGTTTGGTTTCATAACAGCGACTGCTGTTGCCATGGCAGCACAACACGGAGCAGAGAGCAGCACTGCGTTGTTTGGTACAGGTTTATGTTCAGAGGAAGCATCAAACAGCTGATTACATCAGGAGACATCACGGTGGTGGAGGTGTGGTGTTGTCTGAGTGTTAGTCCTGTGGTGGAGCTGTTCTGACACCTGGACTGTTTCTCCTGCTTCACAGTGACTGTTCAATCCAATGATGTCACTTTAAAGTTGACCTGAAATGACCTTTGTCATCCTTTGAGATCTCTGGTTGGGTTGTTCACTTCCTGAATGATGTTTACAAAAAAACAAATACAAAAAAATTACTTTGTTTTATTTTTATATCAAAGTTCTTTCACATTTACTTTCTGGTTTTAAAAATGAGAAATCACATGACTTTCATCATCTTCTGCAGAAGAATTTCAACCAATAGCATCCTTCCATCCAGCTGTCAATCATCCTGCAGTTAGCAGCACCAGAAGCAAACAGAGCAGCAGCTGTAGTGGTGATGAGTAGTTAGTGGGAACAGGATCATTAGTTAGCACGTAGTACTAATGTTAGCTAGTAATGTTAGCTAGCTAGTTGTGGTGTTCTGTTGTGTTTCAGTGGTCCAATCAAATTTCTCCAAGTGTTTTGTCCCGCCTACATATCCTGTTGTTGCCAATATTAAAAATAAATTCAACCAGCTTATCTCTGGAGTAAAAAGAGACATTTGATGCCTGAATGTATTTACAGTTATATATATAAAAAACAATTATTTGTGTTTTTGTTTTCAAGCTGATGCTGAATTAAGTGGAGGCTGTTGATTTGTCTGTAGCACATAGAATAGATAGAAATTTAGATATGATGCATGTGATGGTCTGTGATGGTCTGTACTGGTTACTGGTCTGTACTGGTTACTGTGATGGTCTGTACTGGTTACTGTGATGGTCTGTGATGGTCTGTACTGGTTACTGTGATGGTCTGTGATGGTCTGTACTGGTTACTGTGATGGTCTGTACTGGTTACTGTGATGGTCTGTGATGGTCTGTACTGGTTACTGTGATGGTCTGTGATGGTGACGGTGAGTTTTCTCTCTCATGGC
>OOFC01019782.1:0-11729 GCA_900323345.1 Pseudochromis fuscus
GACCCACGCCTGATACATTGCCGTCTTCTGCCCTTGCCTTTGGCTGGGTAGGATTTCGGATTTTAGCACACAAAACTCTTTATCAATGTCATGGTATCTCACCTCTTGTACATTTCCGCAAACTACATAGTCATATGCATCAAGAGATTTGTATGCGCGCAGCTTCTCTCTTGTGTAGACGCTAGGCTTTTCAACCAAATACAAGTAAATATCAGACCACTGAATATCTGGCCACTTACTAACATCATTCTTCCATTCAGTAATTAAACAGGGATCTGGGAGCTGTCGGCCATTTGTTAAAGTGAGCTTTTTGAAGTAAGCTTCGCGATCTTTTGTTGATAATGCACCGGAGTAGCTTGACAAGCCGTTGCTAGCCGCCATACTTCCGTTGCCACAATGCGCGCGCACACTTCTTTGTTTACGAACAGTAAATGGGTCTATTGGACAGGAGGGCAGACAAATACTTCTTGAATATACCACTCACTGCCGCCTTAAAGTCTATAACCGTGAGATGGATGAAACCAGAAGCTCCCTCATACAATATATGGATTCAAAAAGTTTGGGATATTTATCAAATGGAGCAGATTACATTCTCATTAAGACTTCAGAAAGCTACCTTTACTAAAAGATAGGGACTGATGCTACCTTTATTGCTGCAATAACACTATGTAGTGACACAAAATCCCCTTGTTCTATATCAAAATGCTGCCGTCCTGCCTTTGTCTGGGATTTACACCTATAACCTTACACTCTGGAGTGGACACTATTTATTTTTATGACTGTTATTATTTTCTTTATTCTTCCATTTTACACTGTCTAAGGAGGTTTGTTAAAACACATATACAGCTGTGATAAAGGAAAAGGAACTTATTGAACTGTGTTGAAATGTTGAAATATATAAACTGTACTGTGTTGATTAAAAAAACAAATAAAAACTAAGTTAAAAAAAATAAGGCACAAAATACTTCTATTTGTGAAGATGGGGATTTTATTGTGGAGATTTTTTTTAGCAGAGCAGCAGTGGGAAAACACCTCAAAATGTTATAAAACAAACAGTTCAGATTACCACTGACCACACTACCACACTAACACACACAAGTAGAGCAGAGTCCACAAAATAACAAACTGGGGAATAAGCCAAATCTGACCAAAGTGTGTCAACACTGTGATCTACAGGTCAGACCTGGTCAGACCTGATTGTTCCCACAGAGACACTGTGTCCTTTCCTCTGTCGTTAGTTACAAAGTATTTATTTCAGCTCCATGAATCTTTTCTTTCATGTATAGAAGTCTCAGTTGGACAACACCAGTCACATTGATGATTATTTTACTGTAGTGGAAACCCTCCTGTTCACCCTGTTTTTTATGTCAAACAACACAAAAAGTCCAAAGTTTGAGTTTGTTTATTTATTGTTGTTGTTTTGCAGATAACACCTTGTAGTGGTAAACAGTAACAAACAAGACTGAGAGTTCACAGACATCAAAACAGAGAATATCAGGTATTGCACTTTTTATCTGTCCCATGAATATTACTCTGACTTTGCAGCGATCACTGATGACGTGACCTTAGAAGATAAGTTAAAGCTTGGTTTTTGAGTTAGTCCAGTTACTGGGCCAGTTTAGTGAAGGACTGCCACAGAGCGGTCAGCTTCTGCTTCAGGTTCTCGGTGTCGGCGTCCAGCTTGGCCTTCAGCTCCTCTCCGTATGGGGCCAGGCTCTGCTGCAGCTCCTGGGTCTTCTGGGTGAACTGGGCCTCGAAGTTCTGGGTCAGGGGGACCAGGCTCTTCTGAAAGTCCTCCAGGCTCAGCTCCATCTTCTGCCTCAAGTCGTCAGTGAGGGGAACCATCTGGGCCTGCATCTGGGTCACGCTCTTATCCAGCTGAGCCTTCATCTCCTGACTCTTCTCCAGCATCACGGTCTTCAGGGCCTCGGGGTCCATGGCCTCAGCGTAGGGGGTGGCCTCTGTCCTCAGCTCCTCCACCTTCCTCTGCAGGTCAGCCATCAGCTGCTCAGCATAGGGCTGCATCTTGGCGCCTGCAGCGTTCAGATCCTTCTCCACACGGGCCTTCAGCTGCTCGGTCTCCTGGGCGAACTTAGACATGAGGTCCTGGGTCAGAGGGCCCACCTGGGTGCGGAGGGTTTCGCTGAACTTGTTGACGGCGTCGGTGCTGGCTGTGATGAGGGTGCTGCAGAGACACAAACACTGAATGAGACATGGAAACTTTTTGTCGTTTACTCAGTGTAAAGCTCCAAAACCATCACAGCGACCACCAGCAGCTGCTTTTATATCTACACAGTGTTTCCACATTGTTCAAACAACTACATCTCTTACTTCACTTCCTGTCCCATCTCAGACTGTCTGATCTGAGTCAGGGAGTCCTCAGCGGTCATGGTTGCCTTGGCAACGTAGTCCCAGAAAGCATCTTTCACCATGTCGACCTGCTGTCTGGGCTGGGTTTGCATCACGATGTTGGCATTGCAACCTGCGAACAGAGGGACGAGGGTTTACTCCCACATGTCGCCACCGAAAACATTTAGTCGCAAGTTAAATTTTTAGCGGCAAAACCTTCTCACCAGTGAAAACGGCGAGGGCGAGCACCACGAGGACCTTCATGATTGACACTGTAGCTGAAATGAAAACATGACAAATGAGCTCTTTCTGGTTATTGTTAACGTCTATGTTATAACCTGAGAAGTGACATCATCCCTGTGGTTGGTTTCTTACCTGTGTGGATGAACCTGCTGTTCAGTCAGTCAGCTGTTGAACACTGTGTGACTCTGAGCTCTCCTGGCTGAGTATATATAGGCAGCTGAGTGGTATGGAGGAGTCTGAGGAGTAAAGTCCAGCGCTGAGTGTTGTGCTGTCACTGCTGCTGCCACATCACAGCTGGGTCGGCTCCTGTCGCTGCACTATCGCACGAAACCTCGTCTACATGTCACTGAACAACTGTCAGAGCCAAATGCTACGTCTGTGAGAGCCACAGATACATGTTGCTTTTATTGTAGCTGTTTATTAACTAATGTTTGAATCTTTCGCTGTTAATGAAACTAGTCTCTGGATTCTTGACACTTTCTAGATCTCTTATGAGAATCTCTTAATTCATCCAATTTCATCTCATATCTTAGATTTTATTCAACTTTTTGAAGCACTTGTTCACTTGTTTTCCCACTTTGTGCAATATTTTATCATGACTTTATACCTTTTTTAATGTGAGAAGCAATATTTCTTTCAGCTTTATATTTAACCTCCTGGGACCTCAAATGAGAACATTACATTTTAGACTTTCTGCAGTTTATAGTTCACTTTTCTTAACATAAAGTAGTCGTCCTGTTTGTCCTGTACTGTTGTCTTTGTTTGTGGACACTCGAATCTTCCTCCTAGTGATAGCAAAAGCACAATACATACACATTTTTATACTTTTATACTCATACCCAAATTTAAAAATGCATGGACTAATGCAAAAGCTGGGGTTTCAGGAGATGAACATGAAAAATACTTGAAAAAAAAAGTTTAATCTTAAAATAATACACCTACAAGAACATGAAACATTTTTTAAAAACATATTAAAAACATTTCTGCACAAATCTACAGCCATGATAACTCAACTGACTGATTATAAAAATGGACTGAGTATGTGTGACATCATCTAAGAGTGGATTCCCGTTTGGAGTCAAGAGATCGCCATTTGAACGTCGCCATGTTGGTTGTTTGGAGCCAGAAGTGACCATATTTGGATAAGAAGGGAGGAGTGAGGAGGCGGGTCTAACCCTTGAACCTGAGGTCACGACCCAATGTGTATGAGACTCAACTTCAGCGCTGCTGTCATGCTAACCACGCCCCTAAATATTCCTCTTTCTGAAGTCTAATATCTACTTTATAATGATTTTTTTTTTTTCCAGATGGACCACCACTGAGGAGATGACATCACAACTTATATTCTGGGACAGATATAAAACCTACAGAGATGTTTCAGTCTGGAGCAGTTGGAGTCTTCTCTTCCATCCTCACTTGTTCTGGATCAGTTACCATGGTTACAACCTCTAATTAATGCCTAATAACCTCTCGTGTAAACATTACTGAATCACATTCAATGGTTTCAACTGAACATTATTCTTTTATGCAAAATAAACATTAATTACATTGTTTCTGTGAACATGTAGGATATTGAACACACAGTAAGAAATACATCTTACTGTTAACTAGAATTTTTTAGTGGCACAAATTCAAGGTGAAAACATTTTATTTTGCTAGGATATTAAATAAATATGGGCGGTAAAAAAAGAGGAGTGTTAGGAAGATTTTATATAATTACTATATTAGTTGCATGATATTATAGTTGCATCTTTTGGATGATAATCACACACAGACCAAAGCAGCTTCAGAAATCGGCTTAAATTAAACAATAGCGATAATAAACAGTAAATATCATGATTAGTTTTCTTACTTTAGTTAATGAAGCAAAATACAAAACTAAACTTGTTGATCTAATTAATCAGATTTCACTCATGAACTTAAAAAATAAACTAATAAACGTATGAAATCTGTTTAAAATTCTAATACAATACAGATTTATTACGAGGTTTCCAGTTAACATGCCAACAATGCAGCGAGCTGTGACACACAAACCTCAGCGCTCAGGAATGTGAGAAGATAAGATAATACGATCATCACCATGTCAGCCTGATGTGACACAATTACTACTTTGTTTTCTTAAGTAAGAAGATAGATTTTTCTTCACAGACCAGCTGCTGTTGTCAGAGGTTTAACAGGTCAGTGCAGTGTCAGACAGACTTTGATCCATTTCCAGCATCTGACCTGCAAATTATCTTTATTGAAGAATGTGTGCTTACCTTATATGGGCGTTCCTTGGGGACAGATCGATAAGACAAAGGAGCTAAGGTCTTTCTCTGAGGTGAAACCACTGATGAACATCCCCCTGCTTTCAAATGACTCATAAAAGGATCGTAAAGAAAGGTCTTGTAAGGTTTCCAGATTTATCAAACAGACGTGGCTGAAAACTTCATATAATCTGTACAAACCCGTGTTGAAATTAGATCATCTTCCACTTAATGAAAACAACATTTACCGTATTTTCCGGACTATAAGCCGCTACATTTTTCTGACGCTTTGAACCCTGGTGTGGCTCAGTATCGGCGGCACGAAGCTCGTTAGCTTTTTACAAGCTAGCAAGCTCCGTGCTGCCGATACATTTAGCCTCGTCACATCAGACCCGGTCAGAGTGGACCACATGAAACTGTTGGAATAAATTCAATAGCGGCGTATAGACAAGTGCGCTCAATAGTCCGGAAAATACGGTAAATCCTCCCCTCTGTGATGAACAGGTATCCACCGTCCATTATAAATGTTTGTCCTGGAGATGTGAAAGTACACAACCAGTCAAAGTCTGAGTACACCCTGTAAAAAAAACATTTGAGCAACTTTTATTGAAAACAAGTATCACAAAACAGAAGTACTGAGCAAATATTCTCTGAGCCAGCAAAGTATCCCCGTCCATCCCTCTGCCTGTCAGTGACTGATGTAATCAAATAAACAATGTAACAAACTGAGTGGAGTTTCAGAGGAACAACTATTCTGGGAAACTGGATGTTCAAGAAAAACAAATAAAAACTTCATCTGCCTGACGTCACTTCTCGCAACTTGCCCCCCCCAACCCACTACACAGGAGCAAAACACAAGTTGAAATTCTGTATTTTCTAACTCACTGTCTCATGTTTCAGGCCAGTCAATCACTACAGAATATTTATGACAAAATTAAGAAGCAATGACACATTAGTTTATGACGTGGAGTGACAGTGGGGACAGAAAAATGTCCAGCGGGGCATCCAGGGAAGGACTTTACCCTTCAGCGTGGCTATAAAACCTGCCACCAGTCGTCTGCACAGCACAAACCATCGGACACACCGACGAAGAGACGAGCTGCCCCTGCAAGGTAAAACTGATGCTTTTATAATCATTGTCTTCTGTTAACGATTGGACTGAATATTAAACTGTACTTATATTTTCTTTATCCAACAGCACCCAGTTCAGTCATGAAGGTCCTCGTAGTTCTCGCTCTCATCTCTGGTGAGTGAAGTTTCCTTTCAAATTAAAAGTTGGATTCTTTATCCCACAGCTGGTGACGTTGATTTGTTATTTTATCCACAGTTTGCAATGCGAACATCCTGTGGCAGGAGCCGCCCAAGAGCCAGCTGGATGTGGTGAAGGATGCTTTTTGGGACTACGTTGCCAAGGCGACACAAACCGCTGAGGAGTCCCTGACCCAGATCAGACAGTCCGAGCTGGGACAGCAGCTGAAGTAAGTGTCAACGTGATGAACAAACCTGATGTTAGAAACATGCTGAGTGCTTCAGGTGCAATAACCGACTGTCTCTGTCCAACAGCACCAAGATCTCCCAGAGCGCCGACGCAGTGAACCAGTACATCCTCACCCTCCGCGCCCAGGTGGCCCCTCTGACCCAGGACCTCATGTCTAAGTACTCCCAGGAGGTCGAGCTGCTGAAGGCTCGTGTGGAGAAGGAGATGACCGACGCAAACGCCAAGATGCAGCCCTACGCTGAGCAGCTGATGGCTGACATGCAGAAGAAGATGGAGGAGCTGAGGACGCAGGCCACCCCCTACACTGAGGCCATGGACCCCGAGGCCCTGAAGAGCGTGATGCTGCAGAAGAGCCAGGAGTTGAAGGCTCAGCTGGAAATGAGTGTGGCCCAGATGCAGACCCAGATGCAGACCCAGATGGTTCCCCTCACCGACGAGATGAGGCAGAAGATGGAGCTGACCATGCAGGACTTTCAGAAGAGCCTGGACTCCCTGACCCAGAACTTCGAGACCCAGTACGCCCAGAAGACCCAGGAGCTGCAGCAGAGCCTGGCCCCGTACGCAGAGGAGATGAAGGCCAAGCTGGACGCCGACGCCCAGAACCTGCAGGAGCAGCTGACCACTCTGTGGCAGTCCTTCGCTAAGCTGGCACAGTAATCATCAGTGTCACTGCTTCTCCTGCTTCCTCACAACAAATATTTATTCTAATTTTACACAATGTTTATTTTTTATTAAATAAAAACATGAAATGATGCATTTCATTAGTGTCTTTATTATTATTATAATATCAGGATCAGGAGTGTGATTATATCAGGAATGTGTCAGTTTCTGCAGCAGAGATTTGACTCTGAAGAGTTTTACTCCACTAGAAATAAATAAAACAAGATTTAGATGTAGAGGATCATCTTACTTATCTTATTACTGTTAATAATCTGAAGGAAAAATATACATTTCCTTTATCCAGTTTACAAGACTTCTTCTTATTCTGTGAAGTGTTTACAACAGACGACACCACCTGCCAATAAACCAGTTCATATCAGGCTGAACATCTGGACCCTCCCACAGGAGAAAACAGGACAACAACAAAACATTAACCAGGCAAAAACAATGTCGAAATGATCAGTTCATAAAATAAACCTGAGATAAGATAACTTTATTAACTTGGAGGAAAATCTTTGAACTGATTGCTCCAACTTATAGTAACAAACATCAAGTATAAAAAGATTAAATAAAGTGCAAGAATCAAACAGTGAAAAACTGAGATTGTTACATTGATCACAGCAGAGAAACAGGCCAACACCAAACAATCCCCCAACAGAGATCCTCACACTACAGTGAAAAAAGGATAATAATAATAAAACTCATTTCAGCATCATTCACACCTCACATCATTCAGATGTCAGCTGGTACATACACAGTTCATAATTCTCATCCCACGGTTATTTATTTAATCATCCTCAACGTACAGGTTTTTTTTCTATCCAGTCCACGGTGCTCAGAAGAGGTTCAACAAACACCTTAAACCTCCTGCTGCAGTGATTGTGAATTTATAATCTGTTTGTTTTATATGTGGTATAAAATGTTATCCATACATTTAATATACATATGAAAGTCTCCAGGGTTCCTGCACATTTGAAATGTCAAAATTCCACTTTTTCCAGACTTCTCGGTAAAAAAAAAAAAAAAAAAAAAAAGTTTACCGTATTTTCCGGACTATAAGCCGCTACTTTTTTCTGACACTTTGAACCCTGCAGCTTAAACACTGGTGTTTCTCATGTATCGGCAGCATGAAGCTCGTTAGCTTTTTACAAGCTAGCAAGCTCTGCGCTGCAGATACATTTAGCCTCGTCACATCAGACCCGGTCAGAGTGGACCACATGAAACTGTTGGAATAAATTTAATAGCGGCTTATAGACAGGTGTGCCCAATAGTCCAGAAAATACGGTAATTTGTCACATTTGAGTGAACAGATGTGTATCATGTAAATGAATTATGGAATAGTTTGTTTTCATTATTCTTATAACATGAATATTTTTCCAAACACTAGTTTACATTTTCCAGACTTTTTCAAACCTGGAAATTTCTAAAATCAAATTTCATACTTCTCCATCCTTGTGTAGGAGAAGTCTCATTAGGTCTTACACAGGAGTCTAAATCTCCTGTAGATGTGAATTTAGCCCAAGATTCAATGATTGTGAAGATGACACTTTATTAATCCCACTACCTTGTTCCTTACTGAACCAGTGGCCACATGAAAGTAACTGTATCTGTCTGTAACTTCAGGTTATTACACATTTTTCCCAAACAATCGTTTTTGGTCCAACAGTCACTTCTGTTTTTCCAGTTTTTTGGGTTTAACCTGTTTTCATTATTCAACAGTTTTCTAGCAGATGACAGGAGCAGTTTCCTCTGAGCCATTATCCTCCTGTTGGGACTCAGTCAAACCAGCTGCATCACATTTACACTGAATTAAAGCTGATGGAGGACGAGACAGTTTAAGTTTGTTTAATACTGTCTATTAATGACACTCTCGGGTGGATTCTGCAGTTATTGCTTTTTTAAAAATTAAAATAAATAAATAAATAAAAATAAAATAAAAAAAAATATCACATGATCGACAGAAGGAAACGACTGAGCCGGGCAGTTTTTGTAAGAAATGGTATTTATCAGTTTCCAAGAGGTATATACAGGTCATATATACGGTTCCATATGTTTGTAACATTAAAAAAAAGGCAACAAAACAAGTGATGAGTGGTGAACATGACAAAGTACAGTACAGTACACTGCTTCCTAACAGCCGGTAAACTCGTCTGTAACCAATAAATCACCGTTTAACAAGCAAACGACAACGACTTCATTCACTGCACGCAGAGACAGATGGACAGTAAAAAAAACAAAGAATAAAATTTAAACCTGGAGCAAAACAAAAACACGACAGGCACTGAACTCAGTGAGAAACACAGAGCTCTGTAGCTCTGCGACGTCCTGTGAGTTTGTGTGTTTGTGTCAAGAGTCAACAAATTCCCGACGAGTCACAGTCTCCATGACACTTCTGATCAGTCGCCATCTTTTAGGATCAAAGTAGATTTATATTATCGGCTTCCATTTACCACATGATACAAACCAAACACATGGAGGTGGCTGAATTTAGCACAAAGGTCAGAGACAGATTGAGATGATGGGACACAGCAGTGTACATGGCATAGTCTGTTTGTCCAGAGTGAGTCTGTCCGTCAGTCAGTCTGTCTGTCTGTCTGTGTGCGGGACGACCACCCGCCGATCAAATACACTGATCTGCCGCTTTAACCGATGGTGACGCCGAAGCCGCACTGGAACTTGTTCTTGCGGTGGTTGAGGAAGGAGCAGAGGACCAGAGAGAGCGGCAGCGGCAGCAGCTTCTTTTCTAACGTTGCACCGACAATCCAGTTACTGTCTACTGAACCTGAAGGAGGAATAAACACAACTCATTTAATAGATTACCACGAGTGTCAGTGTGTAGCTGCGTCTTGGAAAATCCAACAAGAATGTAAACTTTGCATCACGTTTTTTGCCACAAATAAATTCTCTTAATGGAAACCTAAACCTTTCTGTGTTTCCTCTAATCTGCAACAAATACGTGCAGAGCATCAGATGAACATGTTGCACAAAATTCACATCTTTACCTTTAAATAGTAAATTAGCTTTAGGCACATCTAGCTGGTAACCGAACGACACACTGGTGTCCTGCATGCGAGTGCTCGCCTCGAACTCCACACCCAGCTGCAACTGTTGAGGAGAAGAGACACAAACACTGAGTCGAGAGCTGCACTTGTTTTTCACCTCTGTCTCACAAACAGGAGAGGAAATGGATCACAGAAGTTACCTGATCATTGGCTTTGTGGTAGTACGATGCATGAACTCCTGCTGAGCCGAGCGTCAACGTGGCGATGTAGTTATTCCCTGAGCAGAGGGAGGTTGATTGGTTAGGAGCTAGCACTGAAGAAGTAATAACACCTGTAATTTTAAATTCAGATCATGTAAACTCTTCAACCTGCACCTCACCTGTGTATCTGCCAACTAATGACATGACTGTGCCCTCCTCTCCTGGCCTGCGGTGGTAAACCAGCTCCCCTCCCAGAGCCAGGTCCGGCGTTATGGACTGGAGGTAGTGTGTGACAACAATACCTGACAGGTGGACAACAAGGGTGGTTCAGGTGATAACATCTTTGTTTAGAAATACAATAACATGACAGCAGAAGGTAACTTGTTAACATGTAGTCAAACTGGATCCTTCACACTGATCATGTACCAGAGCCGACGAGGACATCTGGGTTTCCAAGTGTTACTGTTGCAGTAAAATCTTCTCCCCTGAACTCAGCGTCGCCTTGCCAGTTCACAAACTTGTGTTGTTGTGTCTGAGGACAGGACAGATTTGGATACAGTTTCAGGCACAAGGACAGAAATAGGAAAAATAAAACACTTCAAGGTTAAAGTGAAATGAAGAGTCATGAAAAACACTCCGACAGTGAATATGAGAGTTCACCTGAAAGGCCAGTTTGGATCGTATTCTGCTGGTGATCTGGTGGATCACCTGGGCGTTAAGGCTGCCGCTGTTGTCCATGTCTCCCACCATGACTGGAAAAACCTGAACGACAGAACAGTGCATCTGTGTAAACTTGTATTACAGTTAAAATAAAACAGATGGGATTCACAGTGACTCAACGCTTCCTACCTCTGCTGGACCCATCTGCTTTGTTCCAACATATGTAGCACCAAACCTGTAGCTGGAATCTCCAGTGGTGCTCAGCAGCACAGTGTGGTTCACCTGTGACGACACAGTTGGAAAATGTACAGTAAACATCTCAGATCAGTGGTGGTTTTCCAAATCTGAGCTTTAATGATGATGCAAATGTGCTTCACTGACCTGGAAGTGGTTACTGAGACCCTTGTTAACAACTAGCCTCACACCTTCCATCTGCATAGGAAAAACCTCTGAGGAGAAAAACAGACACAGTTAAGACACAGAGAGATAAAACAGTTTTGCTCCAACAATTATGTGACTTTGCACATTTATCTCTAAGCACCTTTGCATTTACGATGACACTCGTCAAATGCGCCCGGGTTGGGCAAAGGATTTTCTGACTCCTGCTGCTCCCCGGCAGCCCCAGTCGGGGGGATAACTGGAGAAACTGGAGGCATCCCAAAGCCCGGCGGCACCGTCAACCCAGGGGCTGCAGGGCTGCCAGAGGCCGCAGGTGGCGGTGGGTTGGGGGAGCTGGCAGCCAAAACACTGCCCATTCTGAGCAGGCAGAGGAAGAAATGAGAAGATAAAATAACAGCAAGGAACAGCATCTTGTTGGTACCAGTTCTAGGTATATTAGCATAAGGTCGGGCAAATATTATCTTTTAACTAT
>OOFC01019783.1:9010-27110 GCA_900323345.1 Pseudochromis fuscus
ATGGTTCTTTTTTTTTTTTTTTTTTTTTTTTTTTTTTTTTTAGCAGTTTAGTACTAATTCTCACCAACAAATTATTTTTTAAAAGCATTGAAGGAATAGTTTGGCATTTTGGGAAATACAGTCTGACTACAAAAGATCCAAAAGTTAAACTAAAAGGATTGATACCACTAAAAGCTACAATCTATTTGTACAATTGGCAACATAGAAAGACAGAAAAGCATCACACTCACACCTATGGTCAATTTAGACTAATCAATTCACCTAACAACCAAACTGGAGGGAGAACATGCGACGATCTGAGCTGAGATTTGAACCCAGCACCTTCTTGCTGTGAGGCACCGTATTAATGTAAACAAGTTCATTTCGCCTTGAATTTTACTAACTTAGTTTTGTTCATTTATATCAGGCGATTTATTAGTGTTTTCAGGATTTCAAATACCAAATACACGCCTCAGTAACATCAGCTGATAAGGCACGTCACCACCTGACATCTGGATGACCTCCTGAAGAAGACGGAAGAGA
The DNA here is from genome assembly GCA_900323345.1 of Pseudochromis fuscus. Lineage (NCBI taxonomy): Eukaryota > Metazoa > Chordata > Actinopteri > Pseudochromidae > Pseudochromis > Pseudochromis fuscus. Next base: position 9,533 of record OOFC01019783.1, read on the forward strand.
TCCGTCGAAACTGTCGACAACGAAAGGTATTTGAAAACCTGAAAACACTAATAAATCGCCTGATATAAATGAACAAAACTAAGTTTGTGAGGCACCGTGCTGCCCTCAAATCAGACATCTGAAGGTAATCTAAAAAATACAAATGCTACATAACATTCAAAACAAATGATAAATTGGCTGTTTTTGAAAAAGAAGAAAACAAATTGAAGCCTTAAGTACATTAAAAAAAACCTGAATGGCATTTTTATACCAGTTCAGGTTGTTATACAAGAAGCAGATGTTACTGAAATCAAACCCTTAACTCAAACTTATTTCATCAACAAGTTCATTAGTAACCATCAAAGCCTGCCATGACTATGATGATTCCCTGGAGATTCACAGCAGCGATTGGTAGAGAAAAATCTCCTCACCCCTCTGTGACCTCTATGGGTGATCTGTAGGCCTTTGATTGGTTACGATTTTTCTTGGGACAGAGCATCCGTCCAATCAGAATGAAGGTGATGATGGCAGAGGGGAGCAGGATGAAAACGAGGAGGACTGCAACATCAGAGAATCGAACGCTGGGCGCTGAGGAAGAGAGCGTGAGGTCGTCAGGTTCACGTCAACACAGGACATCAAACTGCACATATTGGCATTCGTCGCACACAGTAGCTCTACAGGTGCTACTCTGCGGTTGCTAATAACAGTGAAAATATGACATCCACTACAACAAGACAAAGCAATGATGAATTCAAAGCACAGTTTAACATTGTGGGACATACACACACTGATACCACTCTCACATCTGTACAGTGACTGGATCCAGCAGCCAGTTAAAAACAGCTCGTCTGGCTCTGCCTCAAAAGGAAACAAAAATCCACCTAGCAGCACCTCGAAAGCCCACTAATTGCTGAACTATACCGTCTTCGTTAATCTGTACAAACAGCAAAGCGTCAAAACAACAATTCACTGTTACACAAGGGCTACGTGCCAGAGTCTTCCTTGGCTGGGACCAGCAACTTCCTGGTTGCCAGGCAACTGCGCTCAGAGAGGAAATAAACAAACAAAATGTTCCATGTTAGATGGTGAGCTTTAGCGGTGTTGTTTTAAGCGCTGAAGTTACACACAAGAGAGTGGTGTCAATCTTCCATTTAACACAGGGTTAGTGAAGTCTGATGAGCTACGTCTACAGCTCCACGTCTGCAGTCAGCTGAGATCTACCAGCTAGGGTGCTCACATCATGACAGGCTTACACAAACACAACAGAGATGTTTGGATTAGTCTGCTATCTATAAAAAAATGTGGTTGGCAGAAGCATTTTAAACCTATTCCATTCAGCCCCGTCTCTGCATGAACACAGTTTATATTAAATGTGTGAAGCGCCAAATCCAGACACCTGAGGTGAAATCAGGACAAACACTGACAAGAGTTTAAAAAATGTGTGTGTTCGAGAGACAAAAAATATTTTTCAATTAAAAAAAATTGTCCAAATTAAATTTAAATGTCCACACAGGAGGAGAAACAATTGTAGCACTGTATGAAAAAAAATGGACCAAGTTTAGTTATTTTTGAAGGTTTCTGTACCATCTTACCCTTCGGTGTGACAGTGAGTACAGTGTGTGAATTCGGAGACCCGTGGACATCAGGGGGGTTTCTGACGGAGCATGCGTAGGTCCCATTATCGTTCAGCGTGGCGTTGATCAGGGCGATGGAGGCATCACCGCGTGCCGGGCTTCCCTTCCACTGGATGCGACCACTGAACTGACCTTCAAGTTGAGGGAATGCCCGTGAGGAGAAGTGGAAAAACTGGGAAAAGAAAATGCATTTACTAGTATAAATCATACAAGTATGGTCAAACTGAGCATTATCTGAGGAAGGCTGTAAACACAAAGACACAGACTGTATAAAAGAAAAGATGTAACCACAACATCTCAAAAGTGAAGCCAATCTGGACGTGCAAAAAAGTGCAATACCACTAATGGCCACTAGATGCTGGCTCCAAAAGACTATGGCTCTGATTGATTTCAATTCAAAAACCATAATTTTCAAACATGAAATACTCTAATACATATCATTAGGGCTGCAGCTATCGATTATTGTAGTAATCAAGTATTCTATCAATATTTCTATCGAGTAATCGAGTAATCTTATAAGAAATGCTTATTAAGAAATACTAGCAGAATCCCCTGACTATCGTATGCTTCCCGTTAATGTGGTATTTTAAGCTGGAAGTGCTTCAGCGAAAAGAAAACTCCTTCCTGCAGAGTGTGCATAATACTTTGTCGGTGACTGTTCAGTGAGGGCTAACGTGCTGTTTTGCGTTTTAACCCCAAAAAAAAATGCAAAATCCAAAAGCAGCAGTGGTTGGAACTTTGTTGCTCATTACCGCCACCTAGCTAATCCTCTGGAAAATCACTACTCTGTCATCAAATGCCGCTTCGATTCGAAGCTTTTTTGCCTCGAGGATTTTTCCAAATCGAGTTATTTGAGTTACTCTAGGAATCGTTTCAGCGCTACACATCATTGTCACATGATGTCATTAGTTAAGTCACCTCGTCTTCTCGGTGGTCCATCTGAAAATCATTTTATGAACGGAAGATATTAGGCTGCAAAAAGAAAAAGATTCAGAAGCATAATTAAGTCTGGTTTCCAGTGATGTACAGATGGTTTGGAGGCTCATTCACTGGTGAACTCCAGTCTTATACACACTGGGAGGCATCTTCAGGTTCAAGGGTCAGACCCACCTCCTCACTTCTCCCTTCATATCCAAATATGGTCACTTTCGGCTCCAAACAACCAACATGGCAACATTCAAATGTAAAACTCCTGGCTTAAATGGATTATGTCAGGTTAGCTTCAAACATTTTTTTATTCACACAGTGTACAGTTGTAAAACTATATTTAAATTAGTGGAGGAAGGAAAGAGGAAAAAAGAAACTCAAATAAAATGCATGACCTTAATGATGGACACAACTAGATAGGAAAGAAGTAGAGGTGCCTCGATTGATCGATGAACCGATCACGATCAGCAAAATGACTCGATCAAAACAGGTGATCATGTGACGTGTGCACATTCTCAATGGTGTGTAGGCTACACACAGTTTTTGAGAAACCTGTTACATGAAACATAAATTGCTGGTTAAACAAAGTCAATTTAATAAAAGAAAAGTTTATAGTTTATTATGGTGGCTTTATTTGAATATGTTTTTATCATCTACAAGTTTGCATTCTTAACAACGGGCTTATAAATTTAGGACAGCCGTATATTCCTAATTTGGGCATAATATGCATTTATATGTGATCAGTATCAGCAGCGATCAGTATCATTAGATCAAAAAATAAAGTGCTGTTGTACAGTCGAGTAAAAAAAGTCTTGCCTTGTGTCTTTCCTGGCCACCATCAGACATGTTTTACATTGCACTAGGAGAGTAACACCTAAAAATGTGTATCACTGATCAGTTTTCTTGTTCACAGAGCACATCATAAGAGTAATCATTTTCTGAATCTAACTTGTCGGCTGCAACAGATGGTGCAGGGACACTTTTTCTTTTGGCAATATTGTTGATAGAGCGAGGAGGGCTTCCTGTTCAATCTCAGAAATATGACTAAAAATCTGATTGAGCAGCAGGCAGAGGACATTTTCAAATCTGCAGGTGTCTCCGAGTTTAGCTTTCCACATCAGTTTTCAACAACAAACTCCATCCCTTCATTACTCCCACGTCGGGCTGACCCAGACCTCTCCTAAACACGACATCCGGAGTACGAGTGCGATGTGTGTGTGTGTGTGTGTGTGTGGGTGGAGAAGGGGGAATAAAAAAATGCAAAAACAGTACAGTGCATATTTTTCAAAGAGAGTAAACTAAGTGTAGAGTTTGTTTTTTAATAAGTTTTATGATGCAAGAGGCACCAAAAAACCAAAAGGTAAACACATACAAACAGCTAAAGGATCCCAGCTGAAAGTATCTGCTGTTATCTAGTCTTTATCCTCTGTTCAGAAAACTTCAACAGGTCTCTGGGCCAGAAAAGAGGCCCCAACATGAAGATAAGAAATACATTTATTTAGCAGTCATGTATTATTGAGTGTCTGGACATTACTCTTCCTCAGCACTGAAGAGTCCACTGAAGAACAAAAAAAATGGAGATGCTGTCAGATTAGTGGCAGAGCTTCATGGCCAGTATCTGTTACTGTCAAAGCAGAGCAGCAGCAGGGATTTAATCCAAGAACACTATGGATGTCTTTGCTTCCTGTCAGTACACACAGCTGCTTCTATATTAAACCTAAAGTGTTCTAAAACGGTACTGAATCATTCAAGTGGATACAGAGCATCAGCTTAGTGGTCACTTCACCAGCTTTACTGTAATAAGAGGAGGGGTTTGGAGGCCAAATAAACAACCACAAAGAACAAGTGGAATAGCGAGGAGGGCACTTCAGTCTCATCATAGTTTGGAAAAACATACTCCTTAAACTTTACATTTAGGATTAAAAGACAGTTACATCATTTGTATCTGTCACAAGTAGAACTGAAGAGGTCGTGAGCAGAGAAAAATCATTATGGGTAATTTGAACCACTATTGAAGATCCTGTTTTTGTTTCCCTAAAAGCTGCTGGAATTTTGCAACACTCTAAACAATAGTAAATCTAATAATGTTAATGTATGCAGGACTTTGACCAAGGAAAAAAATTAAAAGTCTGATATTCAATAATTAAGTTAGCAAAATGAAGAAATCATGAACATGAAGTAACTCTAGAGAAACACTCAGAGGGCACTAACCTCCACCAAAGCATGATCTGACTGTACTGAAGCTATCGTAGACTGTATAAGAAAACCAGCAGGTCTCAACTGTGAAGCTGATGTGGAAGTGCAACACAGTGCAATACCACCGTTAGCCACTAAATGCTGGCTGCAAAATGTTTCAATCATGAAATATTCTGTTTATTTTTTCCACAAGTTATTCTGATGTCATTAGCTGAAGACATTTTCTCAGTGATCTGGTCCATCTGAAAATATTTTCTCCATTACATAGATATTAGGTTTCAAAAAGAGGAAGAATTAAGAGCATGGTGCATTTGATTGACAGGTCTAGCCTCCAGCAGTGTCCTCGGGTTTAAGGGTCAGACCCACCTCCTCACTCCTCCCCTTATATCCAAATATGGTCACTTCTGGCTCATCGCGTTAGCTCTGTCCATTGTCTAGATACAGACTATGGAAGCTATAGACTGAACACTGTTGCCCTCTTGTGGTGAAACAGCAACACTGTCCATTTTTCTGGATACTTTAAGGGATTTTTTTTTATTTCTGGTGTGCTCATATGTACTTCAAAAACTGAAGTGTGTGTCAAAACAGTATATACTTTTTAAATCAAGATCATACAAACATACATGCCTCATAAGACGTTTATCTATTTACTACCTAAAGTGTGTAAAACACTAGAAACTGTCAACAAGGATAACCGTGTGTGGCTTCCCAATAAACTCAGGCACAAAAAAAAGAAAAAGCAAACACAGAATCACCTGAACAATCACAGACACTGATACAGTTTTATGGTTTTACGAGTGTGTGTCTAACAGCTACATTTTTTTCGAGAGGCTGACTGCAGGCCTGGCAGAGATAAAGCTAGTCATCTCTGTGCACTGTTATTCATCCACAGCTGATCATTTAAGGACTTGGCAGAGCTCAGTCTTTATGAGAGCAGCTTGAAGTCAGCAACTACGCAGGAGACTATTCAGTCTGGAAACAAACATTAGACCCAATGGTGCTTTTAAATTCAAGAGAAATGCTGAAACATGACCCAGGACAGGGGATTGGATTGTTTCATCTGGGACCACCTACACTACAAATCCGAGACATTTTGGACAAAAGCTTGTGCCGGCTTGAGAAACTTAACAGCAACTAAAGTTTTAGATTGTATTAATAGATTTAAATGTAACATTATTCAGCAGAATTCAATTGCCAAAACCTCAAATTACCATCAGCTCCCTGTGATATTTGATTGAACATGCAGCTCTCTCGTCTCCAATCTACAAAATTAATTCTCATCAGGGCCGAGGTAATTATGCAAGCCACTGAAGCACTGCAGCAATCCAGATTGACACTAAAGCTTTGGCAGCAAAATTATATTTTCTGATAGAGGTTTTCACATGCTTATTCATGGTCTCTCCCAACGTGATATACGACCGGGGACACACAGGCCAATAAAGCAGCCAAAACTGCTAATGAAATTGGACGGAAAGTAAATGAAGGCTTAGAAATAGAAATTAAAAACTTCCAGACTCTGTTCCATCCATGTGTCGCATCAGGAAACTGTCACTTATTATTTATCTGCGATAAAGAGAGCAAGCGAGCTGGGTTGGGCCAAAAGTGTGGGCACTGACAGGCAGCATCTGACACGCCTTTTTACTAATGGTTGTGTGGCTTTGTGAGGTAATACCACGCTATCTGCTGACTGACAAACACGTGCACACTCACCCCCAGACACCACGTCAATATAACGTGTACCAAGTCCTTTTTCCTTCCCTTCCCCACACACACTTTGAGACCAGACAACTGCGTCTTAATGACCAAACCAACAGCACTCCATATCAGCAGAGCCACAAAAACATTAGCTTCCACTTAACTCTGAGTGCTCCTATAGGAAATGGTTGCATATAGGGTTGCAGCTACCACACTATGGATTCTCATGGTCCAAATGCAATTACACAGAACCACACTTGATGGTTATCTTCAAGTACAAATGGAGATGCTTAAATTATGTGGTGCCTTTCTGTGGACTGGTCAGTGAAACTCAACCCAAAGTGTGTTGGGTTAGGGGTCTGAGTGCAGTTATGGGGTTAGCACGGATCCATCTGAATGCATTTCGAACAAGACCGCGATACCATCACAGAGGAAGGGGGTATTAAGGCAGCTGACCAGCCAAGGGAAGCCTCGGAAAGACAGAAAGGATGACGTGGGATCATCAGTGTGGCTAAATCAAACTGACTGGTGCAAAGTGACTGACAGCCGCTCTACAGAGACGTCAAAGAGAAGCCATCTGGTCAACAATGCAAATAAACTAACCACACATTCAAACAAGGCGTGTTTGTACGGAGCAGCAATAGAAGTCATAGTGAATGCAGTACAGGTGAGGTCTGGAGTAACACAATGGTTTAGTTTCATTCACCTTCTATTAAATTATTTATCAAAATATTATTAATCAACTGTCCTGTGAGGAAAACAAGACATACATTTGTTTATCACTTATTTACCTTTTTGTGTAAAGTGTAAAATCCAAGAACTTCTTTACATTTTGAAGTTCACCTGAAATGGTGTTTTGACTAACGTCCATATCACAACATATGTCAAAAACAGAATATGTAGGTGTAACAAAACATTTGCAGCAATTTGATTGGACAGTTGAAGCACAACAAAACACCATAGCCAGCTAGCTAACATTTCTAGATGACCTATGTACTACGTTACTAGATATGTTAGTGCTACATACTACCTACTGATACTGTTACATTAACATATTGATTACCACAACAGCTCCTGCTACTAAAAACCAAACAGGATTTTTGTATTTTTTGTCACCAACAATTTTCAGCAATATGCCCAACGATGTGATCTTTAGATGAACTACAAATACAGTTTTTTAAAAAAGCAGATTTTAACAACAACAACTACAACAGTGTTTGTTTCTTACAAATACTTACTGTATGTGGTGGACCTCCACTCTGGGGCCTGTAGGACCAGTCGACAGTCATCTTACTGGTCGGCCTACTTGTGGAAGTAAATGTGCAGGACAGTGTGACAGTTTCCCCTTTAGATGCATGGAGCTCTGCTGGAGTGCTCACTGTAATGGAGGAGACTAGAGGAGGTGCTGGGAGTGAAATGGTAGAAAAGACAAACAAGAACAGATGACAGAAGAGGGATAAAGAGGAAAAATGCAAAACGTAATAGGAGCAGAGTCACATGTTTATGTGGTAAGAGGAAACAAGAGAAGGGAGCGGTGGGGAAAAAAACAAAGACATTGTGAGTACAATTTTACCCTCTACCCCCTCCTACCTGAAACAAAACAGTAAATAAAAAACCTGATAGCATCTGTAGATGTGCTCACATGGTGGTGCTGTGAAAGTGTCAGCACAACTGAGCGACACTCCACTGCAAGTTTCTCACCAGCCACTCTCATTGAAGCTGACAGTCTTGCTACACATCTGTCTGTCAAGTGCCTTCAACTGCAGATAAAGCTTTGTCCCCATTTCTCTCTAGATGTGTTTTCAGTGTCATCACTTCACTGAGAATGACAAAAGGAGTCCAGCCATAGCGCTGTCCACAACAAATGCCACCGAGGAGTCTGTTCAACCACGACCATCAACGACAACTGAAGACTAATGGCTTATTAACGGCTGGTTATTCACACCATAATGACATAATCGCACATTGAGCTAAATATCAGCGTTCAAACATTCTCACTGTGACAATGTTAATATGCCCGCATCTACCTAGTGATTGTTGTATCCTGTTCACAATCGAAAGCTTTGCTGTACATGAAATGCAAAGCAAATTTCTCCTGTGGTGCGACTGCATAATAAGTGAATGCAAAGATATGAATACAGCCAAATTTGTGCCAGGCAATGCATACAGACGCAAATTCACATCAGCGCTGAGATGCCTCGACGTCACCGAGGGACAGAAACAGAGGACAAGCTTATCCTCACTGTCTGTGGTTGTCCTGAGCTGTATGAACAATGACTTTGAGTCTGTACAAGGATGAAACCAAGAAGGAGAGGGCTTGGAGAGAGAGTCAGCTGTGACATTTTCTCCATTTTTGGGACTTCCACAAATGGTAAAAGACGGCAATTTTTGTGGTCTTGTTCATTGTTGATGGCAGAAGTGGCAGTTTCCTGATGGTGCATTTTCCACAAGGAGTGTACACCTATTGGCTGTTGATGAATTTCCTAAATCTATCCAGCAGCCATACTCACATGAAAATTAGCTTCATGCTTGGGGCGAACACAGCATTGGGAGATGAGTAGAAATTAGAAGCAAACACAAGGTACAGCTAAGGTGTGGGGCCGTGGTGCCCAACCCCTGGTCCTCAAGAGCCCCTATCCTGCATGTTTTAGATGTTTCCCTCTTCCAACACCTGATTAAATGAAAGCAACATCCAGTCGATGTCTATGTGTGATCTTAATAATGTGTTTTACCCATTTGTGGCACTTCATAAAAAAATCTAATAAATTCTGGACTTCCATCTGAGAGTTGTTGAGATATTTCCAAAAGGCCTCATCACAATGGTACCACTTTGCCCCTGGTCTTTACGATGAACTTATCATGAAGAACTGACAACATTTGCATATCAGCCATCACTGACATTAATACCCTGCTGTTTTGGGGCATAAATGAAAGCGTCCATCTCCATTTCAAAAGCCTTTTCTCCAAGGACTAAGCAAGAGCAAAATAAGCCCAGCGATGAGCAGATATAACCAGTCATAGACTGGCACTAGTTGTTACATCAGAGACTCCAACAGCCACGATAAGGACAAAGTTTATCTTACACAAAAGAGCCTAGGAGATCTCACGCGATCAGCCCCCGATTCATCTACAAAGACCTCGGGGTGAGCGAGTCGACGACGCGAACAAAGCTATCTGTTCATAAAAGTGGAAATCAAGCGGAGGAGCCTTGAAAGCTGAACCACTCTTGAACTTGAAGACACGATAGAAGCTGACAATCTAGGAAATTAGCAGTGGGATTGGAAAGTTGGCAGCTCATCAGTGGTTATGTTGACACCTGCTTTTGACAACATCATACTGTGATACCTCCCAACTGTCCTGATGTGACCCTGGCAGGAAGAAAATGGCCACATTTATACAAACATCCTGCCAGACACATTTTAAAAAAGACAAATTATCGTGATACTAAACTTCCCCTGTGTTTTTTTAGAGGTATTACTTTGTGTATCCTCCTTTTTTAGATTACTTCAATAAAAAACAAGCAGGGGGGCAGATGATCCAGACAGAAAGCTGCCCACACTTCAACTCAGAGCCATGTTTATAAAGCACTTGGCAAAAAACATGTTAACTTTCTGCATACCTTCCTGGTCTGCACGGCTTCTTCCCCAGCCTGACATTATAAAAAGCTGTTCCTGTATTCACAATAACAACTACCTGGCCTCTTATTACAATTATACAAATGCACTAAATACAGAATAGTTCAAATGTGTCTGAGTAGAGAATACTGTGGTAATGTAAAACGCACCTTATGAGCACAGCCTAAAGCAGAGTTTATGTTTAACCTTCCTAAAATAAAACATGGCGTTTGTGGTTGTGTTTACAGGACAGTGGAGTTTTTGTTCTAGCAGCAGGCCTGTCTCCCTTTGGACTTTACTTTGTGGCTTTGAAAATATAGAGATAAAAAAAGTGTCGAACTAACATTACAGAGGATTCAAACAGTAACGTTCAATAACAATACAAATGTAACTAGCAGCAGCAGCCTGCTTGAAACCGGACTGGACTTAGTTTCTGTTGCAGTTTGTTGTTGAAACCGAGCGACATGAAAACCGAGCTCTGCTACTCACCCAAGCTACCGACCACACACAGCTGCAGCAGCACGTTCACAGCCGCGTGCCCTCCGACCACTCGACGCATTTTAAGATATAAAAACTTCGTCCACTCGCGTGACGGTTCTTTAAAAAAAAAAAAAAAAAAAAAAAGTCCAAGTTGCGTCAAAGCCTCCGTAAAATTCCGTCCATAGTCTATTTGGTCATGACTCAGAGTCTCCGCTGCGCCCACGGACGGACTACAGACTGCTACCTGACAAACAGGTGTATCAGGAAGTGGAGGCTGTGGGAACAGCTTCAAGCTCGGATGGTAAATGGACAAGAAACACCCAGATAGAAATGAGCTGTAATTGTATAGTGCACTTATTGACTCAGCAGTATTTATAATACAACATCTTAAAAAAACAAAAAAACAATTACATTAATATACGGGCCATTCTCTTGAGCCATACTTTAAAAAATAAATGAATACTTCAAGTAGTTGTATTTCTAATCACTGTATTGTGTAACAGTTAAACCTTCAAAGAAAGTATATTTCCCCACACTTCCCCATCATTAAGTATTTCCTTCTCACTGACACACATTATAAAATTATCTGGGTGATGAACAAACTAGACCAACTACATGCTGGGGTAATTTAAGCAAAAAGATGGGTTCGTTTTAAACCAGCATGTTATTGTTTTTACCCAAAATCTTGTTTTTATCCAACATTTTGGTGTTTTATTCAACATTTTGGTGTTTTATTCAACATTTTATTGTTGTACTCAATATTTTGTTGTTTTTATCCAACATTTTGGTGTTTCCACACAACATTGTTTTGTTTTACTCAACATTTGGATGTTTCACTCATTTAGTTGTTTTCACACATTATTTTGTTGTTTTTATCCAGTATTTTATCCACAGGACAAAACAACCCGTCTTCCTGGGTTAAATGAACCCTGCAGGTAGTTAGTCCAACTTTTATCCTGTTCTGGGTTAAAACAACCCAGCATTGTTAGTGTGCACTAGATCTGAGCTCATCCCCATCACACACTAAAAATGCTGTATAGTTTTGACCCAGAACTGGGTAAATATTAGATTAATGACATGCTGTTTGGATTTAACCCAAAAGGCTAGAGTTGTTTTACCCACAATTTTTTTTTGGCGTGATTTTTACTCAGTATGTTGTTGTTTGCATCCAACATTTCACTCACTGAATAAAAACAACTCATTTTATGGGGTTGTTGTTTTATGCATTAACCCAGCATGATAGTTAAACTACTACTTACACAGTTCCAGCAGTTTTTGGTGTGTACAGGCAACTATGAATTAGAAGATGTTCAAATGAATTCTTCTAGAGTCATAATAATGATTTATTTTCTTGTTTATTTAAAAATACTCACCATTTTTTACTGCCCAAGCAAGTCACTGGAACTTTATCTTCAAAATTTCTCAAAATGATGAATTATTAATAGGACCTTATTTATTTTATCCAAAATGTACTTCTGGTACAACAATCATTGATCATGTTTCTCTGTTCATCATCAAAATATTAATAAAAACCCTATCAAATTGGATCATTTGTTTCTATCTCTAAGAGAAAAGCTGAGGTAATGAGGATAGAGATTCAGACTGTGAGATTCAGACATGAGCTGTGGAGCCAAAATAAAACCATATTAAACTGTCTCTCCACACATCTTTATCCCCCCACATGACCCCTCTCTCTAGAGGCCTTATCTTCACAGTCTGCCTCTATATAAATCCACGGACGCTCTATTGGGACTCCCCGGGAATTTCTAGGCACATTACTCCACTATCCCCGTCCCCGATCTCTTGTCTTTACTGTCTTAATTATCTCTAATGGGAGAAGGTATTTGTTTTTCCAGCCTTTGCTGGATCGGTTTCACGAGGATGTAATGCTTTATCTCTCAACTCTATGTTTGCACAGAGCCCCTTCTGAAGTTTATTTATGTCTTTATTTGGTCTGGATTTGTCAGTTACATTCTTACATCCATCTGGTCTGCCAGGAGCGTTTCCTCCATCCTGACAACAGGGATGAGGCTGCAGTTGTGTAACCTCACTTCATGACACATCAGAGGATATAGATTGAGAGCGGCATCCTCTATTACTCTGGGCCTTGAAAAAGTGCGTGTATCAGCTTTGTGCTGTAATATGATCCACTGTTTGTTACAGCCCATATCGATCGATATTATAGGTTAACTGAATTTCTAATGGTGCTATTTGACAGAGGGAGAAAAAAAATCTGAGCAATAATTCCCGGTGTGAAACTTCTTAAATGCAAGCGTGTTCCTCACATTGCTCGGTAATTGTATTCAAATTAAACTGCATGGCTCATTAATAACGAATATAGTTATTATATTAAACTGTTACTTTATGTAAATTGTACAACGTAAAGCAAGGATAATAAGCTTTGGGTATATTACAGGTGAATTTTGTTTAAAAATATGCCCATGTTTCACCACACTTGGGTGGAGCTCCAGTAATTTCTTCTCAGGAGCATTAGTACACACAGTGGTTTTGGGCTGTGTTCCCACCTACCTGTACTTTATGTATATGTTAACATTCACAGTTAGTTTCTGTGGACACCCTCTCAGATCCATTCACAAGTGCAGTGTTTGTATTGTATCTGTTAACAAAATGATGTAACAGCTCCCTCACTGAGGCAGGGATACTGCTTCCTTTTTTTGAATAGATGCTGACTAACAGGACTTACCTTACCAGGGAGTGTTCACAACTTCTGGTTTCCACGGGCTTACATATTTTATATCTTACCTGGATATGCACACACACACACCATTACATTGTGTTGTGCATTGTTTGTGTGAATACAAGGGTTCTCTGTGTGGTTACAGTATCGTGGTCTCAGTTTCAGCTGAAATCTCTCGGCCACAATAAAGGTTCTCCCCGCTCGCTGACTTTCTGGCGACTCTGGTCAACAAGAGACCTCTTCTTCTGTTGTCAACACTTGGGGGGAACTAATAAAGGTGATTTAAATTGTTGGGGCCAGACGGTGTATGTTACCATTATCCATCACCCAAAAAGTCCTGCAATCTTTTCAACACGCACTGAATAGCTGATGAGAAGTTGTATCTGCTTCACTCCAGTACAGTACATGTATTTTAAAGGATTTCACATACACTTTTCTCCTGACTGTCACAACAGCTGCATAACAAGTACAGCAGCATTACTCAGGAGATTCTTCTCTTTACAATGCACAGAGAATAAAGCTGACTGTCTACCTTCAGAATGAAGCCATTAATAACGGCTGAGTTAGAGTCAATAGAAGTGGCAGCCTAACCTTCAGTCATTAGATACCTGCAAAGTGTCTTTATCCTCTCTGTCTGCAACTTGTTGTGCCAAACCCAATGGGTGCACACACAGGTGAATGTGTGTAAGCATGTGCAAAGGAATTTAGTATCTCTCTACAATACTGTGCCAGGTACAACCCACCCGAAGGTGTGGAATGCAGCCTGAAAGGAGAGGGAGACGTTGAAGCAAGACAGAGCACCAGTGGGAGAAAGAAGTCTAATGAGTTACAGTCTTTTTCTGTGAACACAATGGCTCCATTCCTTCCTCTTTAAACAAAGCCCAGATTAGTATGTTCCTTCAAAAAATGTTTTCTGTACGTTCAAATGATGAACATGCTGTGATAGAGAGTGGCTCGTTAAGTCAGTGAGTCATAAACAAGGAATGGTTACCTCTCCCAGGAGTGTAGTTCACATTACTTGTAGAACTAAGAGCAAGAGAGACAGATACACAAAAGGTAGGTACACAAAAATCTGTCTGCTCAACCTCTTCAATCACATTCAGTGTGTTTCTTTTCATCGTCAGGGGGCGGAGGAGTCGGGAACAGCAGCTGAATTGAAAGTTTAATATACTGCTTTTCTTTCTCTCCTTCTTCCCAGGAACTTCAGGGATGATAGCGAAGCGCCAGTTCACACAAAAAACAGAGAAAGGGAGAGAATCATACCCTTTGTTTAAACAGTGCTATGTGTTGTATTGGATTCTGGTTGGTTCTGGATGCAGTTACTGGAGAAAATGTTTGAGGAATATTGGTGGAAATTGATTACACTAGTGCTTAATATTGACCCAAAACAGTCGTTTACAATAGGAATAATGATTGAATGGATTCATTTCCACCTCCGCAGTTGATTTTTGAATCTATTTGTAGGAGATTTCAACAGAAACTTTTGTGATACAAACAAGATTATGCAGAGACTACATTGTTGTTTTATCACTTCAACACTTGTGATCTTTCTCTATAACAAATATAATTATTTATCTTGCAGAAACAGACGGCGTCCTGCCCACCCTGTCCCTCTTTGGAGGGTTAGTCAGCCCCTCATCTGCACACACACACACACACACACATATAGAGTAACATATTCATAGTCAGGAACAATCAACATTTAACAAACAAACCTGAACCAAAGGCAGGGACGAGCATATTGAACCGGCAACAAATTAAACAAAGATTCACTTCAGTAAATGCTTACAGGTAAACAAGAGAGCACTCTGCAGACAGACACACTATAAACACACAACTGGAGGTAATACATTAAAGATAATGATGCATAATAAATGCTGGATAACAAGATTACTCTCTTACATAATAGATGAGTTCTATCAAATCATGCCAACTCGTGTATGCCCACGTCAACTTTGTGCAGTAATATTTACCTGAGACGATGTGGTTCAATCATTTAAAGGCATTTTTATTATAAAATATTTCTTTATATAAAAGCCCTATAACAAATCCATACAGTGACACTTTTAAACAACATGATAAAATATTTCTGACATTATCTAAAAAAAACTAGAAAACACACACAAAAAATCTATAAACATATTGCTCAGTATTAAAACACAAGTAGAAAATGAAAGACAGGTATTACAATCGTTTGTTAGTAAAAGTGATGCATTCACAGACGTATGGAGAGAAAACAGGTTCTCAAGGACATTTTGCAATCAAAGGGTTTTCAGATCTGACTGTGTGCTCCCTCATGGCGTTCAGGGCAGGTGCGTGCATGTGGTTGTTCGCTCATTGATCAAGTATTTGGCCTTCAGACCAAATGGCAACAGCATCTCATTTAGCCTCTTTTTTTTATCAAAGAAGTCTGATGTGACATATTGTAGGCCCTGCAGCCTACATGTGCAGGATTGAAACGACTGCTCTCCACACTGGGAGGTATCACATTGTTGCAAATAGGTGAGTGAAATGTAAGACCGACTTCTCGCTCTGAAACATAACAACTGTGTGAAAGATTTTTCTACCAGATACTGTTGGGGCCTCATTCACCAGATGTTCACGAGCACAAACTTGTTCACTAGTGTTTTCTTAACTTGATAAATAAAACTCTGATGTTCTGGTAAAATAACTTGTGAAAAGTCTGTCCACTTCCAGTTATTTATTCATTTATTTTAAATTTGAGATCTGACATCAAACCATTTTCTTTACTCCAGATACAGCATATCCAAATACAATACATATTTTATTGTTATTTTTATTTCCTGCTGCTACTAAAGAAGATGCTGGTTTGTTGTTCACTTCCTGCAGCAGTTCCTCCTCTTCAGAGCTATACTGAAGGTTTTCAGTCCGGTGTTTCGGTGTGTTTACCTACTGTTTGGGTGTTCCTAACTTGTCTGTTTAGTTTCTGTGACGTCTGTGTGCACAGGGCCCTGCAGTGTCATGCCCTTTTATGGGCATTTATGGGGCCTTTACATATATTAATTGGGAAGATCTGATGCTGACAAAGAACTGGGATCCATCAATCTAAGAACAAGATATTCAAGAATTTAAAAACACTTTCAGAAAGTCATTAATCTGACTTTCTCCTTAGAACCTTCTTAAGAACAAATTGAAGAAAAAACGTATAAGGTGTTGGTGAATGAGGCCCAATGTTCACAAAAGGCACCCTCAGAAGTATAAACCTCTATATATGGCTCATCGCAGCAATAAGCACATTCCCCATCCTGCCTCCATACATGTCAATGACCTCAATAAAAATCAGCTGTGTGTTGCAGCTGACTGTTGAGTATTGACTTCCTACAACAAGAACATGTGTAAACTAACACACTGATCAGGAATCGGTCTCTTTTTTCCCCTTCAGGACAGTACAGCCACCCCAGCTTCAGGATCACAAAGCCTTTCATTTTTTAAAGCCCTGTGCCTTCATTCAAGTGTAATCCAGCATTTCTTCCCGCCCTGAATATTTCTGCAATCTCTCAAAAGTAAAGTTGCTGTACTTTTGATCCAATTCCCCAGCTTCGCTCTTCACCCGAGCCTCCGCTCTGATCTATTTGTGCTTCTCTGGAAAGTTTCAAACTTTCCAATTTCCTCACAATCTCCAACAATGTGCTTGTTTTCATCACAGCAGCAGCACTTTCTTCATCTAGCTTCTACTCGGCCGAACGCTGGGGTCCACGGATGATATCCGGGTGTCCCTCCAGCAAACGCTTCCTGGCTAGCTTCACATCAGTGTTTCCTCCTCCTTGGTGTGTCTCCGCCTCCTCAGTCGGAGTCGTCGCCGTCATCGTCGTCGTCTGAGCTTGGCCCCTCCTCCTCTGAGGAGCTCGGGTCCTTGGTGCTTGCCTCTGAGATCATGCCGTCTGAACTGTCAATCTCTATGGATGTCTCTGACAAGTAGAGGTGGACGGCTCTCGATGGGTGGCTGGGACACGCACATACACACAAACACACACAGGGATACATCCACCAGGAGGGGGTAAGAGCGACACATACACACAGGGATATGCATTCATGCATGACACATTCATGAATCATTGATGCACACACAAGTGCATGAGTCACACACAGTGGGGAGAAGACAAGGACGAGCAGACAGGGACAAAGGGTTAGCATCACACAGTGTCAAGTTGTCCCAAGTTGAGAGCAAAGGTTGGATCAAAATCTGTTTGCCCATCTGTATCAGATTGTAGCGAAATGATTTCCTTCCCTCACCAAGTTTTTCAATGAGAGATTCAGTTTGAAGAAGTCTGAATAAATCTGATCAACAGAGAGGTCAGCAAAAAAAAAAAAAAAAAAAAAAGCTGTGATTTTTC
>OOFC01019792.1:2856-13940 GCA_900323345.1 Pseudochromis fuscus
GTGTGTTCGGAGTGTGTTCGGTGTGTGTTCGGAGTGTGTTCGGAGTGTGTTCGGAGTGTGTTCGGAGTGTGTTCGGTGTGTGTTCGCTGTGTGTTCGGAGTGTGTTCGGAGTGTGTTCGGAGTGTGTTCGGTGTGTGTTTGGAGTGTGTTTGGGGTGTTGTTTTCTCCGGCCTGCTGTCTGACCACAGGCCCTCTTTCACATCTGCATTTATTGTTGCGGGCCTCAGTGTGAACCCCGCTCTTCCTCCTCTTCCTCCTCTTCCTCCTCCTCCTCCTCCTCCTCTTCGTCTTCCTCCTCCTCCTGCTTCTCCTCCTCTTCCTCCTCCTCCTCCAGGGTTTTCTGTTGTGAGATCAAAGTGTTATAAAAACCAGATGTGACTGCAGCAGCTGTCATCCTGTGACATCACGAGGCTCCTCCCACAGCTCTCCTGCTGGAAATAAGGGGACAGCAGAAGAGGAGCAGTATGAATCCTGAACGCGCTGTAATGTGGAGGAAACAGGAAACAGGAAACACAATCCCACAGTGAGGTCACAGCCAAGCAGGCAGGAGCTGGTTTATATTTACATATAAATATATTTTCCCTTCTCCTACAAACAACTGATCCAGTGACATTAAAACAAAGGAGGTGACATCATCAGTGACCTCATCAGTGACCTCATCTCTTTTCCACTTGGAGCTTTTCTTTCCCTCTGTCCTCGGGAGTCTCCCCCCCAGTCAGTCACCATGTTTGTTGCTAGGAAACTACCATATGTGTTGATTACAGTGGCGTGGGGGCGGAGCAGAGGATATTCTGAGGTCTCCTTTCTTTTTGGCTGTTTTACAGATTTTGGTGTCATTTTATTTGAACCCTTCTCCGCCCTCGCTGTCCTGCTGCCAGAGCTTCGGTTCAGAGTCTGAGAATAAACTTCTTTAATCTCTCGCTCGCTCTCACTCTCACCGCCGCCGCCACACATGCACCGGCCGCCGCACATCTGCCCCTGCAGCCCACAGTCAGAGCAGCCTCGCCTCAAACCACCAGCTTTTTAATTAACTTGTGATTTTGTGTGATGGTCACAGAAGGAGCTCTGAGATGTTCATCACATCCCGTCTGCATGCACATTTCATTTCATTTTCTTTTCCACGAATTCGGCGCCGTCGATGCTTCACCTCAGAGGCTGAATGTAGAGTTTCTGCTTCACTGGTCCCTCACCAGCCGCTCGCATGTAAATGAAGTTTCCTCTCATCACCAGTGTTTATTCTCATGTACATAATGGGATTAGTGTGGATTGTTCTCTCATGTGCAGTTTGTACTGAGAGTCGGTGCCTTACTCGGGCTGATGCACAGAAACTTTCACAGACATCACTGTCATCCCAGAGCAGCACGGACTGCTCCTTTAATTCTTCATATTTAAGACTAAAGGTCGACGCTCGCCTTGAGAGGAAACGGGTAACAAGTTGTTACTGAGAAAAATTCTAATGAAGAAGTTTCACTGGGAGTTTAGGCAAGCCAGAGTCCTAGAAAATATTATTGTCCTGTAAATACGCTGGCTTTTTTATTATTATTATTATTATTATCATTTGGAAAAAATCTTATTTTTTGTATGAGGTCTGTAACTTTCACAGAGTATTAGTTTGTCTCACGAGGAGCTCTGGTCTCATGATCCTGTTTCACTGCTTTTCTATTGGTTCTTTTCTAAGTTTGGTGATTGAAGTCTCACAGGAATCAGACCAGGTGGAGGTTGAACTTTTTCTTTTGTTTGCAATAAAAAGAAAAATCACCATGAAGCAGAGGAGTAGTCTTTATTCACTGCTGTTATTCTCACTTCTTCACTTTTCTACCAGCTGTGTTACTGTTGGTTTAATGGTCAGCTTCCCTCCCACAGCTCCCAGTCCAGTGGACTGGGATCATAACCTCCTCCTGTGTGTGTGTGTGTGTGTGTGTGTGTGTGTGTGTGTGTGTGTGCTGAGGCTGAGGAGCAGGAGTCAGTCCTACGTGGACTTTGTGAGACACTGGTCTTCAGTGAAGAAGGATGAAAACTGTCAGATGAAGACGTGCTGCTGAAAACCACATGAAGACTACAAAGTGGATGTAACCCTCAGTCTGCTGATCATCAGCTTCAGCTTTGAACTGATTTCATTCTTCTCATCAATAACCAGCTGTGGTCATGTGACCAAAGTCTGATTCTGGGATTTCTGTGAAAACAGACGAAGTACCTGCAGCTCAAAACTGAGGAAAATACAGGCAGTGTAATACCGCCAGCAGCCTGCAGGTGCTGCTCCAACTGACTTCAATCCAAACATCCTCATGTTCTTCATCAGATAAAGTCAACTCTTCTTCTCAGAGATCTGGGGGGAGGAGTTAAGTTTACTTTATTCTCACATGGAAAACTGCGCCCACGTTGCATCACGTGATCAACGCATTAGGCCGCGTGGCCCCTTTGCAACACATGCTGCGCACACGTCAAAAATTGTAGCTGTGCGCAAGATGTCGCAGACATCAGCTCTCCTGATTGGTCCGTTTGTAGTCAGTAAAAGTGACGACCAACATTGGTCTATAAATGCAGAAGAAACTCCACCGTTTGGTGTCTTGGCCAAAACCAGACGTACAGCGACACCCCGACGAGGGAAACTGCAGCGACATTTTCAACACAGTGCACGTAGGCTGTGCTCGAGTATAAAGGACACCACCTGCAGGAGTATACAGAGGCCTTTAGGGGCGGGGCTAGTCTGATTGACAGCTCTGGTCTCCAATGGGTTACAGCTGGTTTGGAGACTCTGTCAGCAGTGAACTCCAGTCTCATTGGACAGTGTCCTCAGGTTCAAGGGTCAGACCCGCCTCCTCACTCCTCCCTTCATATCCAAATATGGTCACTTCTGGTTCAAACAACCAACATGACATCATTCAAATTCACGTCTCCTGGCTTCACGTTGACTTTGTTGCATTCACATGATTCTACGGTACATCCTATTAGTTACGTTCAGTTCATATCTATACATTTAGATAGTTAAGTAGCCAGTTATCTGAAGGTAAATAGGACTTCAGTCGACTTGTGGTTTTGGACTGACGTGAACTCAGACTGAGAGTTTCTCTGATGCTCCATCCAGTGAATTGTTTCTGGTGTGAATGAGTCCTTGATGGCTGCAGAGCTTCTAGATGACAAGGATGAAAGCCACAGTGTCGAGAGGGAAAAAAGAGTTTGAGCTCAGATGTCCATCAGAGTAATACTTTAAAAAAGCACCTCCCTCCTCCTCGGCCCCCCTCCTCTTCCTCCTCTCAGAGAGGCCTGTCACATGCACTTTGCACTGATGGCTGACGGATCAGGCCAAGACACTCGTCTCAGGGCACTCCTCTATATATCGTTAATTTAATGCATGATGACGTGACCAATTACAGCAGGCCTGCACGCTCAAATAGCATGTCAAAACCTGTGTATCAATCTATTAGGTCCCGTCTCCTTGCACATTACAAGGTACCTTAAAGCCCATCCCTGGTGCTGGAGGAAAGTGCTGACCTCATGGGAAACAGGCCTGTGATCCTCTCCGGCCTTTTAAAGTCCATAAAAACACAACAGGACTTAAACTGGAATGAAAGTGAGATCAGGGGCAGGAGTAAGAAATATACAGCTGGATATCTGCATGGATATGTGTGCATATATCCAAGGAGCAGTACTGCTGTCATGCAGGAGGTTTTCAGCTCTTAATGTCTGAACATCACCAAGCCGGCTCGGTCAGTGGTAATGGGCTCGGCTGGTGCACGGCAGTGATGAGCTGAGCTGTGTTGATTCCTTCAAACCTTCTTCTTTATTTCCATCCTCCTCCATCCCTCCCTCTCCTCTTCCTCCATCCCTCCCTCTCTTCTTCCTCCCTCCCTCTCTCCCAGTGTGATCCTGCTGCTGACAGGAGAGGCTGGGAAGTTTGACTGGTCCTGCTCATGCTTTGATGCTGTCACTTCCAATCCACTCACACAGTTCAAGGCCATCAAGCTCTTTGAAATGAGCACCGGCGCAGGGAGAGCCACTGAGCGCTGAGG
The DNA here is from genome assembly GCA_900323345.1 of Pseudochromis fuscus. Lineage (NCBI taxonomy): Eukaryota > Metazoa > Chordata > Actinopteri > Pseudochromidae > Pseudochromis > Pseudochromis fuscus. The sequence continues at coordinate 6,867 of OOFC01019792.1, forward strand.
CCAGGGGCATCGTGTCCATCCCCAGTGGCCCAGTGCAACACTTCCCCAGCTGCACGGTGATGGTGCTCTGCAACCAATCATGTGCCTTCTACCAAGTCAGAAGCATCAAGGGGGAGGAGCTTCACCTTTTTCAAACAGAGAAGAAGCACAAACACTATTGTACAAAACCATGATTTACAATAAACATGGTAGTAACTGTACTGTATTTATAAACATAGTCTTGTAAAGTGACCTAATATACAATGATGCATTAATGTGTAAATTGCAGCTCTTACACATAATTTGTGGCCTATGCTGCATTAGATTGTATAATGTCAATTATAATCAGCCAATGAAAAGAAACACTCACAAATTGAGACTTTTAAACTGTTTCAATGAGTAAAACCCTCACGATGTCCTGAGGATGGGTCACTTTGTATTTCTCTGACTTGTCATGTGACTTCCTGTGGCAGTTTAATGTGGGAGGCTGCTCAGCACCTGAGCTGAGCTGTAACTGGTTGGAGGCCATGAATAATAATTGTAATAATCCTGGGAGAGTGTGGGTATGTTTTACTGTGCATGTGGTGCTGGTTATGGCCAAAGCAGCATCAGGACCATCAGTTTTATTACTGTTGATGAAGCTGCTCCTAAATTCTCAACCATAAGGCTGCAAAATATTTTTCCTAATCATTGGGAAGGTGCATGGAAAAAAAAGGTTAGAAAAAATCAGTCAGGTTTCAAATTACAATAAAAAAAAAATATTGAGGAACCATGTTGGTAAAATCATGAACATGCACATGATGATTAAACATCAAAGCATGCTCTAATAAATGTGTGTACAGTCACTAACGTCACTACAGATAACAATGTTAAAGTCTGGAGTAGTTTGAAAGTTATTTTCCTGCAACACGTCTCCAGGAATTAGAAAAGTCTGTATTTTCCCAGATAAGTTGCTTTGGTAAAACGATGCTCAGCTGATGTAATTACACATAAATACATCAGTCATTATATCTTTACATCGTCTCCTTTCATCCAATTATTGCCAGCAGACAGAATATGTATCTGTAAATTAGTTTCAAGGAACAAAAATCACATCAAAGTTCTTCAATCGAACTCATTACAAAAAAGTTTATTTTCCTGAGAGAGTGACGATCACCTCCCTGATCCAACCACGCTCCATCCAGCAGCACTTTAGCAAACATATGAAAATACATCTCAGTGGATGAATGAAGTGTCCCAGTGCTGATAAACAAACTGCTCAACATTGTCTGAGTAGATATCACCACGTCACAAACACTGGAGTCTACTTACTTCCTGCACTATTATCACACTCCTCTGCGTGTTTCAGTGTGTGTGTGTGTGTGTGTGTGTGTGTGTGTGTCTCCTCTGCAGTTTGCTGTGCAGTTATGTAAAAGAAGCAGTCAGCTTTTGGACACTGCTCCAGGTTTTTGTTTTTTCCCTGCAGTGCACAGCCGACACAAACTGTGACACGAAGCGAAGGTGTGTGTTGGTGATGCTGTGTGAACTTTGAGCACAAAGGTGGGAGCTGAAACAGGAAGTGTGACTAATGACAGTTTCACATGTGCTCCTGGATGTGTGTGTGATTCTCCAGAAATCCAGAATGTGTGTGTGTGTGTGTGTGTGTGTCCCTGTGTGTGAGAGCAACAGTGATGGGCACTGATCTCTGGAGTGACAGGGCTAATCTCCCCGGTTACTGTCCCGCTCTCCTCGTCCTGTCGTGCTCCAAGTGGCTCTCTGATCAGCTCGCATTAAAGCTAAACACTTTGACTGATTTGGAGGAAAATCAAAATCAATTTGCACCAGGGCCCTCTATTCAGAGACGTCCCCCCCCCAGGCCCTCGAGCTTGTCACATCCCCTTGGTGTTGAATTGACGTTTTGACACGCAAAGTTAGATTAAAAAAGAGACAGAGAGAGCGAGAGAGTGAGGGAGAGACTGAGAGAGAGAATGAAGTTGAATTTTCCTGCCATCTACTTCCATCATTTCCCAAAGCGTCCATGAGACCGAGGTAGACCGGGACGTGTCACCACTGAACAGGTTCAATCACAGGATGTCAGTCAGTCAGCGCTGCCGGGCTCAGAGCTACCTGGTGGTTGTGGAGTCCCATAAGTGTTAGAATAAGGTTGTTTTCAAGAAGCTCCCCTGATACCGAGGGGAAAGGACTCACCAGCTGATGAACAAATTAAATTGGCAGCTGATGGACGAGGAGACCCAAAGACAGCTCGGGGATAAGCTGAGTGACAGGGATGATTGAAAGCGGGGCCACGGAGGAGTAACGTGCTGACACACAGATGGAGTGTGACAAGCTAAAGCTGGTGCGTGACACCTAACACCATCAGACATTAGGCGACAGCAACGCGACAATTGTGGCATTTGACGGACAGAAGGTTGTCACACTGAGTAAAAGTAGTGAAGGCTGATTGGCACAGGGAGTCTTATCCCAGAGTTTTCTCTTTTTTTCTGTGTTTTAACATTTGCATGTGTGTGTGTGTGGATGAGGAGCAGCAGTGTGGAGCAGGGAGGAAGGAGGACGGACTGAATTAAAGAGGCAAAAAAGAAAGGATGGAAGAGGAAGAGGGAGGAAGAAGGAGGGATCAGGTTATATGGAGGTAAGTGGACTGATCACACACACACACACACACACACACACAGGAGACGAGAGGTCCATTTGCAGTGACACGCATAGTGATATCTCAGCTGGCGTCGTCGTGGAGACGGGCTGTTTGTCGGCCTTGACAGTTTTGGGTGGGCTCAGTGCATCACACCAGCTCCTCCACTGTGAACTCCACTGAACAACTGTCAGTCTCCCACCGTCTTCTGGGGATTTCAAACTTAAACAAAACAGCGAGAGCAGACACAGAAATGAAGGGAGATGAAAAAATGTCTGCAACTGATATGAAGCTACAGCAGTATTAGTTTTTTTATTCCCTGCACCTAAACAGGCATGATTAAGGTTTTCTTCATCATCTTCATCATCACCTCCTTCCCGTGTAATCTGCAGCTCTTGTAATGAATTGAGATACCACCGTGACGTGTTTGTAAAACAAGCTGTTTTATGTGTTTGTGCATAAACACATGGATCAACTTCACTTGATTTTCAGGCATCATCAGTTCTTGATAAGCTGCAGGGTTCCAGACCACCCCCATTTAATTAGCTTGATTATATTGTTAGTTTTCTTTCTTTTTTTTCTTGCCGACATAACCATAGCCGCTCCTTTAATTAGAATTAATTGCACTCTAAGTGGAGGTCTTTCAATGAACATTAATATAAATTGTTAACTAATTAATCATCCTGTTGCTGACTCTTCCCCCGTTTGTTAAAGTGAATCCTGACCTCACTGAGTCTCCGCTTCCTGCAGCTGAATATTTTTTAGCAGAGATTTCACGAACCCCTGTGCCGCTCACTGGATCGCACCCTATTGCTATTCATTAGGGTCACGCCTTGACCTCTTGACTAATATGATATCATGGTCAGTGTGTAAGCGAGTGAATCAGGCACGTCACGGTTGCTGACATTGAAGGCAAGTCACGCTCGCTAATGGGCAGCGGCTCTGACGTCCAGTGTCATCATGTGGTTCAACCCTGCGATGTCACAGAGCTGACAGGCCTATTAGCCGGGGTGGGGGTGTTGACACAGATAGCCTCTGACAGGGGGAGAAGTGGAGGAGACGAGGGTCTGTTGACACAGAAAGCTCCTGATAGGAACAGGATGTTGCAGGGATACATGGAAGAGGAGCATCATACTGGAGGTTGGTTGTCAGCTGTCTGTTGACTTTCAGAGTTGAGGATTTAATCACCCAGTGGCAAAGCACTAAATATTTATACTGATCTACTGCAACCAAAGGCTGAATGTGGGAGATGTGGAAACCAGTGGATCCCAGTTACAGAAGAAAACTGGAAACCTAACAAGTACAACTACAAGTAAGACATCTGCAGCGTGACTAACATTCAGTTCAGCCACAACATTCAAACCAGTGATGGTTTCACTCTAATTATCAACAGTCCACCTGCTCCTTTTGGCTTTTTTCCTCAATTATTGTGTCAGAAAATGTAACTTTTTTACAACATTTTGACCATTTTCTCCAGGAGAAATGCAACTTTCAAAATCAAGTATTTGTCAATATTATAATTTATAAATGTTTAAAATGGTGAAATAACAAAAAAGTAAAAAACAATTGAATTGTCCTCAGGTTTCTGTATAATAACAACTTTAACAAGATCCTCATGTTTCCACTTAAGTTACATTTTTGCAAACTTTAAAATGTTGGAGTGGTGAAGAGGTGAGATGTATCCGGCAGCAAGTTGATGGTCAGTCCTGAAAGTCACAGGAAGCAGGAAAAACTGACACCAATCAGGACCTGACGACTGATCAAAGCCAGATGACCAGGTTGCTGCAGTATGCACAAGTTGGTACCGACCCAAAGTGGTCCAATCCAGGACAACAGGTGGACTAGCAGGTATGGTCCCAGTAAGGTCCAGGGTATTTGAAGACTGGTCTTATCCCAGAGAAAAGTTACTGTTGCATAAACTGCTGAAAACTTGGTGTAAATGTTGCAGAAAGTTGAAGCTGCTGTTACAGTTGTTTGTCGACTCACTGGCTCCACTGGTCTGATGTGGACTTGGGTCTTTATCTTGTTGCTGTTTACAACTAATCCTGACATCATGGGGAATTTGTGAAATCAAAGTTGGTACAAGTTGCATCAGATGGTTATGAAACAATGTCTTAATTCAGGATTGTTCTCAGAAAATAGGAACATCTGAGAATGATCAGGATCAATCATGATACATCCTGGATGAGATGGTTTGTGATGGGGGAGGGGGGGGTTCAGTTGGATGGTTTGGAAAGTTGACATTAAGTATAGAAGTGAGGACATACTGTATGATTGTATTCTGTTTCTTGGTTCTCTGTTACTTATTAACATCTCTGTAATTAACATTCTTGTAACAAACATGTCACCAATCAACAAGGAAGGAAATGGCAGCAGGTGTCAACAATGATACACGGTGCAGTTTACAAGGAGCTGAAAGAAGGACGGAGTCAGATCTGAGTCCACATGTGAAGGGAGATTTCAGGCTGCTTCTCTCCTGCAAACTACCTGTTTCTCTCTACAATCACATCACATCAACTCTTCAGCCTGGGAGAAGGAAGAAATCACCAAAGTGTTTCTTTCTTTTCAGATTTGCCAAATGTCTGGGATAATTGTGTGACATACCCAGAACTCACTGGGGGCTTCTCAATCATGCTCCATCGATACAAACACACTGATGTTCCCCAGCTGGCTCAGGAAGGTTAGAGTGCGCACACACACACACACACACACACACACACACACATGCACCAGCACAAAGATGATGATGGTTCATGGAGAAGTGTTGTACTGCAGCTGATGATGGAAAACGACCAGGACGTAATAAAAGCTGCAGCTAAACCACTCTTCATCTTGCGACAGAGCGATGAGGAGCTGCTCTGCTGTGAGCTGGTCTGTGTCTCATGGACTCACTGAATATTTCTGAATATTTCTGGAGACATGTCCTTTCACTCAGAAGCAGAAAGAAGCAGGTTTCTCAGTGAATTAGTTCAATTCTGGTCTTTTAAGCACATTATTATTATTTTAATCTATTCTGTTAATAGACCAAGACTATTGATTGTGTGGACTGCAGTCAGGTTTTTATCGTACAGTGTACAGGCCAAAGGAGGTGGAAGAAAATGAGAAACTTTTCTGAGCCAGACAGTGGTGAGTGGGTCTTGCAGAGTTGGTGAAGTGCAGGCAGATCATTCACATGATTTCCAACCACCTCTTAGGACAGAAACTGGAAGAAAAGTCGACATGAAAGACGCTGTAGCCTCAAGTGAGATAGTTGCAAAAAGTAAGAAAAGTGAAGAAGGCAGCACACAGGGGCACCTCTCCAGACGCTCCACAGGGACCAGCAGGGAGACTGGAGATGTCTGCTGAGCCAGGACCCTCAGTTCTCAGGCCACATCCGTCAGCTGTCTCCCCCACTGCAGCCAAAACAAAACTCCTCAACCTCAAGGTCAGATCTGCTTTTTTACCCCAAGAAAAGATCCTGCGCTAACAGTGTGTCACTGCAGAGGACGCTTCAATCACTGTCCTGCATGACAGGCCCATGTGTGCCCATCCCCACTGCAAACACACACAACCAGGACATTAGCATACATCACAACATAGGACTTGGTCTCCACCTTAAAGCACAACAGAGCGTAACAAAAGAAAAACAGGACAGTGATGGAGAAAGAGGAAGACGAGAGTACCAATGAAACGAAGAGTCAAGAAAACTCAGTGGGATCCGTCTGATGACCTCAGTCACTGAGATGATGTCCACAGAGAAATTATGAAGTGTTCACTGAGGAAAGATTGTCATACTACAGTACACACACACACACACACACACACACACACACACACACACATACACCAATGGCTACAGAGCTGCCATGCAAGGTGCTAGAAACCACTGGGAGCACCTTAGGGTGCAGTGTCTTGCTCAAAGACACTTCAACATGTGGAGAGGAGGAGCCGGAGATCGAACCCATGATCATTTAGCTTTAAACCATCTGCTGGAGGAGCAGTAAACACATCTATGAACCTGCTCCTGATTAGATCATGAATATTGTACGTCCTCAATAAAACCTGCTCTTTAATAATGTCTGAGATCATGGTTGATGTGAACAAATAATGGCTGGTCAGCAAATACAAGCAAAGAAAAAGTAAAAGAGGGTAAGTTAAGTAATTTTTTCCACAATAAAAGCCTGGTTACAAAATAAATGGTCTGTCCACAGTGGGCTTTTATTTTGAAATGGTTGAAGGAGGTTTTCAGTTTGTATCCCGCTTCAAGCTCAAAATGAGGCTACTGAAATATGACTAATTAAACTTATCAAACAGAGGACATTATAAAGTCCTGCCTCTAATATAATCCAGCCTCAGATACCTTTTACAGTTTAGACAAATAAATATAATCAGTTGTATTAAACTACTTAAACCATCAAACTTATTTAGCTTCAAACAAAATGCAACATGTAACAATCATCCAGAAACAATGTTGCAAATTCTCTTAA
>OOFC01019795.1:0-15270 GCA_900323345.1 Pseudochromis fuscus
AAACGCTGATGATGCTTTTAGTCCTTTTCACACGTCGAATTCTCACACACACACACACACATACATCTTCAACAAACACACACATACCTGTTCAACATACACTACAGCACACTTGCAGTACAGACGGCACTTAACAGGCAGCCAACCCAACACATGATTTATATACAGAGAGCTGAAGCCAACATAGCTGAGTGGCAGGCAGGCAAGTTTGCGTGAGAGTGAGGAAGGCAGGACCAGAGACGAGGGTGTTTTTTGGGGGTGTACAGCGCGGACCTTAAGGTGCCCCCTTTCTCTGACTACGCGCAGTGCAGTCACGGCTTGTCTGAGGAGGGCTGACGAGCTAACAGCATTGATTATTAATTAAAAATAAAAGGAGTGGGCTGGAGCTGTTATTTTAGGGCGGGGGGAGTCAGGGGTGGGGTTTGTGTGGAGACTTTTTTTTTTCCTTTCTTTTTGAAAAGGGGGAGTGGGTTTGAACAAATGTTTTGCTTTTTTTATTTTTATTTTTAACCCATGAGTCTGTAATTAGGAAAAAAAAAATAAAGACATTGTGTAAAAATGAGCCTGAGTCTGTGTGAGTTTGTCCTGCTTAAGTAATACAACTGGAAATAAACTTAAATACTTATTTTGGTCTCCTAGTGAACATCAGATGTGACTTTATTTCCAGATTGAATAATTTAGTATCAATAAAGATGTCTGTCATTAAGAAACATATTATTATTAGATCCTGTTGATCTGGAACCAAGGGAAACTATCTTAAATATTTTAATACTGAACATAAAATAGTTTGATGTAGTGGTTAGCACTGTTGAAACTCAGATGGAGCCTTTGTGTGGAGTGTGCCTGTGTGGGTCCAGGTCAGAGGTGGGCAATCCTGGTCCTTGAGGGCCCCCATCCTGCATGTTTTAGATGTGTCCCTCTTCCAACACACCTGATTCAAATGACCAGCTCATCATCAAGCTCTGCAGAAGCCTGCTAATGATCCCCTGGTCATTTGAATCAGGTGTGTTGGAAGAGGGACACATCTAAAACGTGCAGGATAGTGGTCCCCAAGGACCAGGACTGAGTACCCCTGCTCTAAATTGACCATTTGTGTGTGTGTGTGTCTGCTCTGTTTGACTGGTCCAGGATGAACCCTGCCTCTCACCCATTGCCAGCTGGGATAGACTCCAGTCTCATGATCCCATTGGATGAGCAGGTGTAGAATATGGATGTATACTAAACTAAAAGAGAAGTACAGTTGGATGAATCTCACAGTGATACAGGCACCAGAAACTGGATTATCTGCAGCACCATGTGGTGATTAGGCCACACCAACATCTGGCAGCTGTTTTTAGACTGGGTCTTGCTCCAGAACCTGTTTCACATATTTTCCTCCACACTGTCACAGCTCTTCTATGTGGGGGGTTAATTACTTGACAGGAACAGTAAAGGAATCTTGAAATTTCCTCTAAACTCCAGTGTTTTTGCCCTAATTGATGGTCTGATGACTTTGACACAGGGACAACATGACTGCCCTCTAATGGTGATGAACAACAAGTCAACACTATATGTTTATTTCACACTAAAAGAAAAACTCAGACACTGTTGGCTGGATTAGAATTTAATAAAGTAGGGTGTTAAAATATAAATGTTTGCTGTTGGTCTTCTTACATCTTGTTTCAGGTTCATCTGTGCTTCTTGAAAGCTGCAGAGAAAAGTGAAAATACTGTGAGCATGTAACAGGACAAAAATGGAAATGATTACTGTAATTAATGGGTTAAAATGACACCAGTCATGAAGTGGAGGCAGACTGAACCCTCCTGGTGTGCCAGAGGAGGGTTTCTTTTTTTTTAGGGTACACAACACATAAGAAAGTTTTGTTTTTCTTTGCAGACATGTGTCCTCACCTTTTCTTTTGGTTTTCTTCTTCATGACTTTTTTCTTTTTCTTGGGTCGAGGGTTATCTCCGTCCTGCACCAATAAACAGAGGCCGTGTTAGAACCAGCATCCACATTAAGACAAGTCTAAATCACAACAAGCCACAAAGCTCTCATTCATGCTGCACATAGCGTCGTCTATTTGTGGCTTCTCCTGGTGTCCGGCACCAAATCTAAACATAGCACATGGATTTTCCAGGTCCTCTTAAATACACTTAGCTGAAGGGTTTTTCCACATCTGCGAGCAGGGGCGCCAACTATCAGTGAGGGGCTGAGGAGTCATTACTCTCACTCATTAGGACTTTTTAAGACAGCAGACAGTAATTGAGACAGGAAACAGAACAGAGGGACGGGATGCCAAACCTGTGTAGGCACGGAGAGGAGCTGCTGCCAGCAGCTCTGCCAACACTGCACCAGACTCCTGAGACAACCACGCACCCAAGTGTATGCAGTTAACCATGCCAGACTTTTTCAAAACCCACAATGTCAAATATTAATTGTGTGCTGAATACAAGTCAATATAAGTAACTGTGTCTGTCTTTTTCTGTTAAGACATGTGTCCCAGGAACTCAGGGTAACTAGTGTACTGATTTATTGGAGGCTGCACTACTTGTAATTGTTTGTCCAATATTTTGATTTAGAATTCCTCCCCAACAGCAGCGTTTCATTTTACTGTAACAACTCACCTGACCGCCCTCGCCGCCAGTCAGAGCTGTGATGTCACCAAAGTTTGTGATGCCACTCAGCTGGCCGGACATGGACATCATGCCTCTCTTCTTGACGTTCTTCTGATGCTTTGGTACGTTCAGACGCACCATCATGGACTCCTCGTAATGTTTCCTGTGAGGAACAAAGCACTGACTTTTTACCAAGGATGCACAGAGCAAAGACATAATCAGAATAATAATATTTCTGTATGTGGGATGGGTCACTAAATGATGTTTGTGAAACTATCATCTAAAATGTTAGATTCATGGATCAAACTTTCTGATTCCACTGACCAGATTTCAGCCGTCTCTGCTTTTACAAATAAAATAAACATGTAGAAACCTGTGCAGCTCCTCGCGGCTCTCCCGCTCGCTCTGGAAGTCTCGTCTGTCCCGGATCTCCTCAGGGGCGTCGCTGTACTGCTGTCTCAGCTCCTGGATCACAGAACTTCTTAGAGCTGCTCGACGCTGACGCTCCACCTGCGCCTTCTTTCTGTCTGCCTCTGTCATGTCCCCATCTGGGGTTGTCATTTTAGTTCACATAACCAACAGGAGAGGCAACAGTGTAATTAACTGAAGGTGATATTGATTTCGTGTTTTCATTACAAACAGAAACAGATTAATGACGTTACCATAATGCACTGGGGCGATCTTCGGTGGTACATATTTTCTGCCACTAGAGTGAGCTGCTTTCTTCTCTGTCTTGTCCTCAGCGTCATCTTCAGACTCCTCAGAGTCACTCAGCTGGGTGATGGAGGAAGTAAAGGAAAAAGGAGACAGTATTTACATTTTTTTTACCACCTACCTTAATTAAAGGATGAGACACAAATGACAGGATTAGTGTGACAGTGTGATATGCCCAAGAAATAAAAAACAGTTGTGTTACTCTGGTCTTACTTTGCTGATGAGGTTTTCGGGATTAGGACGCAGCTGCAGCGGATCATTTTCAGCTGAAACCAACAAAAGAATAATAAATACACTGTTAGGAACTGAAGCCAGTAAAAAGTCTCATTGATTTGCATCCTTCAGATCTTCAAAAGCAAAACAAAGGTTACACCTCTGATCCCTGGCATATCACATCAGTCTTACCTAAACTGCCAGTAACAGCTGTTCGCACCAGTTTATCAATCTGATACTTCAGTTTGTGGTCTAGGGGTCGCATTTTCTCCAGGACCTACAGACAACAAAAAAAACAAAAAACAAATACAAGATATAATATGCTGACTGGACAAATGAGAATAAATTAGTTTATCTTCCCCACATCTTACTGTTCTAATTGTGACCACTCTGTTCAAGGCATCGCTTTCTTTTATTTTGCCTCCTTCTGTCTTGATGCTGATCAGGTGAGTGAGGTCCTGGAGATAGAAGAGCAGCAGGTGGTACCGAAGGTCCAAGAAAGACAATCCCTGCAGGGGGAGGAGACCAACAGGGTGTCAGGTTTCTGTATGCCGGTGAGTTTGTTATAATTTTGACTAAACATGACTTTATTAAAGGGATATGGACCATGAAGGCACACAGAAAATTAAATGTAACTAGATCATGCAGGAGTGCAAAGAAAATTAAAAAAAAAAAGTTAATTAAACTGGCAGAATGAGGAACAACTGATAAAATCCTTCCTCACCTTTGATGTCTTAAATGCTCCATCTTGGACTTTAGTTAGCAGCTCACGAACATGACTGGTGACTGAGGCCACCTGAGGAAAAAAGACGCACGTAGGATTTCATCTGTGGTGAACCTCCACATATAAAGAGTCAATTAAGAGAAAATACGAAATATAAAATCCGTACTGTAATAGATCACATTCAAAAGTAGCACTGTACTCTTTCTAAATGTGTTTCATAATCAGTTATATCTCTAGCCAACATTCCCAACCATTTCTTAAAATATACGGGATGATCAAATTATTATAAACATGTTATTACCGTACCTGCTCGGTGAGATTATTCAGCAGTTGCACAGCTTTGGGCAAATCACTTTCAATTAGATCCTGTAGGAACATTGAATTGCATGTCAGAAATACAACTGAAAACATTAGTAGTAGTACCTGGGATCGCGAGTAGGTCTGTTAGTCGGTGGCTAGTTCCAGTCCTTAAACACACATCTATCATCGCTCACTTTTACATAAAACTCACGTATCATGAAGGTTTTAGTATAAACACTGAGTCGTCAAAATGGTTTGTTTGAAAACACATGTTGTGGAAGAATGAAGTAAATATCTTATAAACGAGCAACGAGCTCGGCTCTACTCACGTTGTCAACAGGAGCCGCCATTTTAATTTCAGTGTAGTCTACGGAAGCCGCAGGAGGACAAAAGTCGCATAGAACCGAGAGAGCGTTCTACAGAGTACGGTTGAGAAATCAGCGCACATCGTTCAGATGTTACAATTAAGCGAGTAAATGGAAATAAGGAGGTAAAAATATAAATTAAACTGGATTAATTATTAGAAAATGAGTTAAGGTGACTTGCTTCTGAATTTGTATGTTTTTCAAAGTTGAAATTGATCATTAAAGAACATAAATATGTTATGTTATTCTGATCGCCATAATTTATTGATATGCTGTGAATCTAAGACAATTATTTTACTTTTTTCCATACTTTTTTTTTTTTTTTGCCTCTTTTTGGTTTTGGTTTGTGTGTGTGTGTGTGTGAGAGAGAGAGAGAGAGAGAGAGAGAGAGAGAGAGAGAGAGAGAGAGGAGAGAGGAAGTGATGGTGTGATAATCAGTGAGTACCTGTCTGTCTGTGTCCTGTCTGTCAGACCATTTCCAGTCAGGCGGTCTGAGGAGAACCTGAAGAATACTCTGAGCATCTGTGGACAGATAAGTCATGGTGAGTCACAATATAACTTTATTACTGTGACAAGATGCTCCTGCTTGGGGCCTCTCAGCCAGGTCATATTGATAAATGAGAACTGGTTCTCAAACATTTTACCTGGTTAAATAAATGCCAAATAAATGAAATAAATAATGTAAATATCAAACAAATACAAGTTCTACTACTGACCTTTTAAATCAAGACACCATACAAAGAATTAAAGTGTAAGTAGTTTTACATTACATTTGAGTATTGGAATCAATCACAAAAGTTGAGGAAAGTAGTGATGTGAAATTACTTGTAGTTTTAAAAATATGATTTTTCTTTTTTTATTCCTGCAGGTAGAGATTTTCTAATGAAAATGTGAAGAAACAATAATAAAAAGCAGCGTTCCCCTACAAATAATACACCAAACTAGAAGAAAGTCAAAGGAATTAACATCCAGTCATAGTCTGCAGCTTATTGTTTTATTTTGCTGCAAATTGTGTTGTAATTTATTGTGTAATATTTACTTACTTTTTGTTGATTACTTTGTGGTATGCCCTCAATTAAGTGATTCATTGTTTTGCCTACACATGGCAAAAAATGCACATCAGTGTTTTACAGCTCCGGTTTTAAGTTTTGAAAAATTTCAGATTTACATGGATCATTTTGTCAGACCGACACAATTTATTATAATAAAAGTCTATCTAGTCCGTGAGTTAGATTATTAATCTTATTAGAATTGTTGCTGATTAATTTGACTGATGGATTAATCCACTCATCATTTCACATCCAACAACACAAAATCTACCTTTTACAAAATCTTATATCTTATAAGTAACAATATTTTCTGATCTTCACTCACAATGTTGACACTTAATGAAGATAAGTCATGTTCATGAAAACCTGTTCTCATATGAACTGGATGGTTTGATTGTCCTAGTCTGAAAAAGGTGTAAAGATGTAAGGATGGCAACGAGGAGGAAATTATATTTTTCCACAGTGATGGAAGAAACATAAAAATCCTTTTCTTAAGTAGATGTTGCATTACTAAAATACTCCAACATAGGTTTTTAAAATATCAAAACTGAATGAGTCCCTTCAGGGTGTTGAATTCATTTTTTTATTGTGTCTAATAATAATATAACTTATTTGACATGGAAGCAGAATGTTTTATGTTGCAGCTGGTTGAGAAGATTTTTATTACTTTCTGGTTTTAAAATTAACAAATATAATATTTGTTGTGTAAAATCTCAATCACAAATATAATCAATAATTTGAAATAAATCTTATCCTTCCTCTCAGATGTCTGATTCCAGGGTGTCCTCTGTCATCCACGAGTGGGTGACCTCATATCCAGGTCAGACCCTGAACCCTGCCACTTCCAACCAGGCTGTGTCGACCAATCAGATGACCCAGATGGACATGATGTCGTACAGCCAGTCTCCGGGGATGATGAGGGGCGGCGGTGATGACAGGGCTGTCGAGCAGATGATGGGAATGTCGTACCTGCCGTACACGACGTCCTGTCTCAGCAACACCTCCGGCGTGGCGAGCACAAACCACAACCAAAGCCACGCCAACACTCAGCAGGTCAGAGGAGAATTTCATGAATGGATGAAAGAGTCCAAACACCACCACTGTCTTCATGTTTCATTTAGGCTTAAACATATCTGTTGACTCCAGGACTTCTCTCCCTTCCTGCTGCCCACTCTGCGAGCCCCGGTGGCCAAGAGGAGCATCAGCAAGGACAGTGCAGAGTACCGGCAGAGACGCGAGAGGAACAACATCGCGGTGAGGAAGAGCCGGGACAAGGCCCGCAGGAGGATCCTGCTGACCCAGCAGAGAGCCCTGCAGCTGCAGGAGGAAAACCAGAAGCTGCAGCTGAGGATAGGACAGCTGACACAGGAGCTGGACACTATGAAACACATCCTGTCACAGCGGCACCTGCAGGGGACTGAGGAGGGAGCTGTGGGGGAGTCCAGCCTCTGAACACATCAGGGGACCACCTCTGTGCTGGCCACTAACATCCAGTCACAGGCATAGCAGTCATTGGTATCTGGGTAGGCCTCCAAGATGAAAAGTTATTTTTTTTATATTTTCACAATATATGCAAGAATTTGTGATCATGTGGAGCATGGGAAAAGTAAAAAATTAATCACCAGCTATTACATTTATTATTGTGGTTTTAAACTGTACAACTATGAAGAGAGAAAACCAAACACAGGGAACGCTGTAGCTGCCACTGAGGACACTGAGGTCACATCCTACAAGTTTTCTTCTAGGTTTCTTTGAGGTTTCTATCAAACTGGGGAGAAGTTACATCTGACTACATCTTGTCATTTTTGCACTGCTTTTGTTCACGTTACAACATGGTATCTAACACCTAATACTTGCAGTAAATTTGCCACAATGTGTAATTGTTTTCACACAAAAGCAGGCTTCTCATTCACAGCTGGTGGCCATGGGTGTCATGATAACGTCAGCTGTAGTTTACTAGTTACGAGTTAACTGATGCTACCGCTTAACCTATATATGCTTTACCTATAATAATGACTTTTTAATGTTTCCAGATTTACCTTCACTGGTATTTTTTCTGCAAACACAAGAGCAACAGTACAAATAACTGAATAGTGCGCTCCTCACTTCTGGCTCCAAACAACAAACCAACAGGTGACATCACACTTGCTGCGTCCACATGTACAGTCTCTGATTTTATGTTACAGCAGATAAACTTTGTGTTTTATTACTCACACTTTTATTCTTGTGTTTATGGTTAAAAAAAAACTCCTTCAGCTTTTTAAATAGAGAGCACTTTTTAAATATGGAAATACATTGTTTAATACACCTGGTCTGCTTGAATACAAATGGGTTTGGTGAACAACATAGTGTTTAATGTTCAGGAATAAAATGAACTTGCAACGTAACGGTTAATTACAAAGTGTTTTTTTTTTTTTTTAAAGAATCCAAAAATTGAAAGTCTTGAATTAAAAAGAAAAAGAAAAAGAAATGGAGAGTGAGATGAAATCAGTATTTCTATTTGTGACCTTGCACACTGCTGATTAAAATAGATTCATTAAACACTGGAAAAAGAAGAACTGTAATTGATGTACTATATATACTTTAGGAAGGTGTCTTTCTGTAAATCTGTATTTTCTAAACTGTAAATTCAGGGACTTAAAAGCTCCAAAAAAGGTGGAAAAATGTTTGCAGAGTCACTAAAAGAAAATAATTAAGGCTTTTGTATTAGTTAGAAGAGACTGGTGTAGATTTCATTTGCAAATTTCAAATCAATGTTCCCGATGTCACTGTGTTCACAAATGGATAATCCTCTCAGACCCTTTAAACAGAGGTCTACTGTGATTGGATGATAGGATTTATTAAGCATTGCCTAATCAACTACCTGACACTTGTTGTCTTCGTCAGAGCTGATTGTAAGTGTTGTTGCCCAACAGAGTTACACAACAACCTGCGGTCTATAGGGGGTTCAATGAAATCTAAGAGTCTCTCTCTTTATAATAACTGTACTGTTTGTCACTAAAGGAGTGTGGGATTACTTGAAATTACTTTTAACATGTATATATGTCACCTTCAGTGTAGATGAATGTGTTATAGTTGTGTATTGTTTGAACAACACACACTTGTTGCGTTGTTTTAACCTAAAACTGAGTTAATATTGGACTAACTACATGTTGGGTTAATTTAATCCAGTTAGATGAGCTGTTTTTTCTCAACATTTTGCTTTCTTTATCCAGTATTTTGTTGTTTTTAAAAGGTATTTTGTTGGTTTCAACCAGGATTTGTTTTGTTTATGTACTGTTTTGTTGGTTTTCGCCAGTATTTTGTCTACTTTATCCAGTATTTTGTTGTTTTTAACCACTATTTACTTTTGTATATGCAGTATTTTGTTATTCCTGCCTATAAATGGCAAGATACTGTGTAACTCAGCACTGGGTTAAATTAACCCAGAATATTGTCAGTCCAATATTAACCCAGTTCTTGGTTAAAACAACCCAACATTTCTTAGTGTGTACTTTGTCAAATATTTTCTTTAATAAAAAAACTTGCTTGTGGCCATTTGAGGGACTTGTCTTTTATATGTTATAGACCAAAATGTGGAAGGCTGATTAAAGATGTATTATTGACATATACACACAGGTTAGAGGTTCAGTGTGTCCTCAAACAGCCTCAACAGGCTTCAGTGCAGCCCGGTGTGATATAACTCCAGCAGTGAGATGATGTGTTACTCACTGCATCCTCCATCGGGGAACACGGCGTACGCCTGCCACATTATTTACCATAAGTCGGCTACCCACAGAAACGGACGTCATGCCATGGACCGTTGTGCACCAGCGGTTTCCCTTTGTGGGATGGGCAAGATTTCAACACAGTGGAGGACGGAGATGAGGAGCGTAGAGATAGTATCAGTGTTTTCGGGCTGCCAGGGCCTTCCTGTGGCTGTGATGGCAGTGAAGGGACATAGAGATAGGAGACAGAGAGGAGGGGGTGGGGGCAACCAGCCAGACACTCTTTAAATTTTTAAACTTGTGTGATAATCACAAGTAAAAAACATTCACTCCCTGTTCCACGTGTACCTTGTTTTCTGAGTCTTAATTTAAATATATTGCAGATTTGTTTTTATTACATGACTGGGAACGTGTCGATAACATGATGATAGCTGCTGGCTGAAGTTCAGCACTTGCTGGATTTAATAAAAACATCAAAGCAGTTGAAAATTATTAATTTTTTTGTTTTTAGAGCTATCTGAGTTGTAACCATATTTTATTATGCAATTTTACAACTCACTACACTGATGATAACTGCTACACTACTTTAATGAGCAGACTTTTTAATCCAGGAACTAAACATAATCACATTCAGGGTTGCATCAGATTTTATTAGAGTTCAGTTCTGCACAGATGATCTGTATCTAACACTGGGGGAATAAATGATTGAAAGCAAACTTCTTCTACAATAAGAAAGATGAATAGCGCAGGACTGTTATTCTTTGATTGAAAAAATAAGCCCAAACTTTTACAAGCACTTCCTTGTTTTAGCGATTATCTACATTTCTGATCTCCTCATTTACAGAGGAGAGTGAAAGTGTGACTGAAGCTTCTTCAAAAACCTCTCATGTCTTCAGAAGCACATGAAGACTTCTTGTGTGACCCTGTCTGTCGAAATGTCCCGCAGCGGCGTGTGGGGCAATCTGTGGTCCCAGGACTGCAACATCTCCACAGAGTGAAGAAAGACTGTATTTCACCCAATCCTCTCCAAGTTACTCAACAACAGCAGATCATTTGAAAGCCACCACAGCCCCACTGAAGCAGCTCCAACCTTAGAGCTGCTCTTCATTATTCATCAGTTTTTATGGACTGGATGTTTGTCTCTGGAGAAGATCAACATGTGACATGAGGTATCATCCAAATATGTGAAGCATGAACTTTTTACCTCTTTACCTCTGTTTCAGGACTTCCACACCTTCTTACTTTTACACATATACTAGATATACAATCACAAACATATTTTAAGTAGAAAAGGTTGAATAAGCAAAACTCAAAATACTACTTTAGGACAACTAGTGAAAAATGACAGGCAAATGGACCTTAACAAAGAAACAGGAACTTACACAGAGGCTGATCAGACACATGGGGGTGACATAAAGGCTCTGTTCACACCTGGTTGGCTTCATGCATCTGAGGAGATCAGATCATAAGTAGACAGTTCATAATACAAGTGCACTGAGATCTGATCACTCAAAACACAGCTGGATGTGGTCTGGGACGCATGTGACCACATATCTTTTGTTGGGTAAAAGTTAACGTGTCCTGATGCGTCTTGGATAAGGACATGACTTGTGTCGTCCTTCATCTTGTCCTGCGCTCATTTGCAACTTGTAAACCACTTTGTCTCGCACCTGAAACACTTGGAATAGTTCATGAATCATTTTGTACACAAACACTTTACTTAAGTAAAAGTACTGATAAACAGACAAATATGTACTCTAGTTAAGGTCAAAGTACCACATCAACCTCTTTAATTGAGTAAAAGTACATAAGTAGTTGCTTTAAAATAAACTGGAAGTATTAAAAAGTATTTCATGAGCACATTTCTCTGATGCTGCGGTCTATCATACAATGAAGATAAGATTGCATGTACATTTAGTTTAATGTAAAAATGTCCCAGGCTACTGATAGAAAACAAGTTGTTATCAGTTATTTAAAAGGTTATTGTGTTATCAATCTGTGACATAGTTCACGCTTACACTATGAATCACATTTGGTAACAATTACTGTGCTGTTTACAAAAGCTGGCTCTCCTCTGGCGTTCAGAGATAAAATAAATTTTATTAATCCCACACCGTGGAAATTGTTGCTACATGACAGCTGTGCAGCCCTGACATTGTTGTAGTGACATCTGGACACAAGTGGTCACCAGGATGGTTTGGAGACACGTGAAAAGCAGATGTAAACACAGACACACGGGTGGTAACCTAAAGATGGACACCTCAGTGTAATCTGCAAATAACCAATATAATCATCCTCTCCCTTTCTTCACTGCAGGGAGTGTAGTGATGGCCTCCACTTTGCCCTTAAGGCTTAAGTGGAGGCCACCACTGTCTGTCCTTGGTTGACACAGATACATTCATCACTACAAAGCACATGAAGATCTGACCTAATGAGGATTTTCAGTCAAAATAAATGGCATGAATGAGTCACCCTCTCTGGTGTGTAAAAGACTCCTAGAGTCTAGACTCACAGTCAAATGTACAGTAACTTCAAGCAAAGTGTTGCACTGCTGACCAGCTGCTGTGACACCAGTGGAACAAACTGTGTTGGTGCCATCAAGTGTAGCTCCACGGTCATTACCAAACAGCAGCGGACACCAGTGGCTGTGCCTGGAGAAAAGTGTGTGTTTGAACTCATAAATAGATAACATACAGGGTTAGTAGAGACAGCTTTGATGAGCTGTGTGGATGTAATAATTAGGTATATGCATTGGTTCATTGATATCTTGCCCTGGACAGACCAGAAGCTGCAGTCTGCCCACAGAGTAATATACATGAAGGGTATGACAGATGAATGATGGACCTTTTCTCGTCCACTCTAATCCCATTTTTCATTGGAGAGAGCAAGTCTGTATCAGCCTGGTCCGCGGAGGTACACAGTGTTACACCTGTCTAGATGATTTATGGCTCCACCATGCGGCAGACAGCCACATGTAGGCCTTCTGCTGCAGAGAGTGGGCTGAGACAGATGTCTCACTCTGTGTGGAATACTCATACTGATTCTGTGTGTTCACATTTTTGGTTAATAGTTTAAAATATTTCAGACTAAGAAACAAAATTAAAATACGACACGTTTTTAATAGGTTTGCAAGGATAATCATCATTTTAGCAAATAATCGTTTGGTTTGAACAATGTCAGAAATAACAAAAAATGTTGGCGAACAGATCGATGATCGATCGATGGATAGATAGACCAACCAATCACCAACAAAATAAAATAAAATAAAGAAACGAGCCAAAGCTAATCAGGAAAACCCCAGAAATAAGAAAACTAAAGATTTTTTAATATTAAATAGTGTATCTTTATTCAGTAACAATCATTCTTTTTAAATATTAGATATCCAGAAATGCAACAGTAAACCATAAATATACCTGCAAATATATTATAAGAAACAGTGGGTGGTCAGGTAGGCTAGAGCTTATGATCTCCAGGGATCACACAAATCACAGGTGAAGTTCACCAAATCAACAGTTTTAAGATCAGCGGGCTGGCAACTTGAATTTACTACCGAGTGATCGACCCTGTCTCTATACACGATCTTCGACGGCAGTGAGACGAGGGGACGTCGCTCTGACGATGATAACCGATGTTTGTCGAAGTGTGCCGCCGCCGGAGGAGCTGCTCCCTGTAACCAGTCTGCCCTCTGCAGTTCTCCACCCGCTCTTTGTCCTGACGACGGAGATGTCGGACACTCGCTCTGCGTTATTTAACTACTCCGTGTCATGTCGGCCAGAGACGAACTCGGACTAAACAACAGAACCGAGCGGCAGGAGGAGCGGTAGGAGGAGGAGGAGGAGGAGGAGGAGAGGAGGAGCGGAGCATCCCCGGCGGCATCATCACATGTCAGAGCGGCGGAGGGTGAGCTGGGCTCGGGACTAACAGGAGCCCGGTGTCCTTGCCTGTGTCAGAGCTGGTGTTCGTCACTTCTCCGGGACAGAAATGTGTGTTCGTACAGCGAACAAAGCGAGCTGGCGTCGAGGCGCAGAGACGGCGAATGCGGCGAAACTACTCTCCTCTGTCTCCTGCAATGTTTTGGATGTTTAAGACGTCGGCTCACATTTAGCAGCGTTGTACAGGGTGAGTAGCAGTGTGTGTGTGTGCGTGCGTGTGCGTGTGTGTGCGTGTGTGTGTGCCGGTGCAGGTGTCTGCTCAGTCCGGTTCGGCCCAGCAGCTGCCGCTTCATCCCCGCTTTCTTCTCCCGACATCGCGTCCCACAGAGGCCGGTCAGTCCCCGTGTGCTGTTACATTCCCCCCACGTCCCTGTTTCCTCTCCCCCTCTCTCTCCGTGTAACAGCTCTTATGTAACCCTGTGGGATTCCTTTTTACAAGACTCGCTGGCCCGACACGGAGGACCATGTGCACCGACAGAGGGGAGCACAGCCTGTCCACATTCCTGCCCCGAGCCGGGGACACTCACCGAGCTGTGGGCTCCCTCTGCTGTGAAAACACCCAGCGAGCTGTTTCCATTACACTGCTCTACCTGCCTGCTTCACAACAACACCTCTCTTCTGTCCTGGGATTTAATGTTTAACAGAAGAGTGTTTTACCATGACACAGCCTGTTACTAGAGCTACAGCCAATGTTTTATAAAACACTAAGAAGGTAACATTTTCCACTACTGAATAATCACTCCGTCCAGACAATAGTGGAAAATGTGCAGCATACTTTCCTCAAGTCCAACTATTTTTAAATCCTCACAGCTGAAAGGCAAAAACTGAAAATGTTTTCTCCCTTTCCTCCTTCAGAAACGTAAATAATTAAAATTTAATGTGTCAGGTGTGTCCAGACTTTAATGAACCTACAGGTGTTGCCTCAAAGCTCTGGTCCTCTCAGTTTACTCTCATAGTTTACTTATTTAAATCAAACTTTTATGTTTCAGCTGCTGCATGATGCATGATTGTTTTTAGTCCAGCACATAGATTCATATTCAGTGGTTAGTGTAGTGTCCAGTGTCCCTGTGTGTCCCTCCTACTGTGGAGTGGTTGGATAAAATGAATGTGTTGTAACTGTGAACATTAGTGTCAAACTTTGTAAATAATATACAGCATGCTGTTCAGCTCTCATAGACATTGTACAGGTGTCAGTGTCCCAGTAAGTTGAGATCACAGATTGCTCAAAAGTGAGGCCAGTGCCTAAGTGCAACAAAGTGCAATACCACCAATGGCCACTAGATGCTGGCTCCAAAAACTCGAGCTTCAATCCTGGCTCCTACAAAACCAACATCTTGATGTTCAGACGCTAAACTCCTGACCAGCGGGTGATGTCATCCTATCTTTGTCCATTTTAAGGACAGTCTATGGTTGGAGAGTCTATGGTACTTCCAGGAACTTGAAAGTGAAGCATCATTATTTTATTTTTCCACCTGTGTGCCTCACCTGCTCTATTAAAGTATCCTCAGTGTAAATACTTGTCTTGAACATCACTTGTGTCTTAACTGCTCAGACTATAAACTAACAGAGTTTGATTGTCTGCTTCCACAGACCTCTTCATCATCTCAACAACCTCCCCACACCTCCACCTTCATCCCTCCCAGCGATGACATCCCCAGACTCACCACCGC
>OOFC01019798.1:0-11486 GCA_900323345.1 Pseudochromis fuscus
GTGGACTATTACCCTGCAGACACGTCCTGTAAGAGCCTCTGAATTCTCTCCGGTTCATCAGAAAATGCACTTTCCGGGTCGGACACAGGATCGTACTCGTAAGGCTGTACAACATCTTGCGTCGCCATCGCTCAAACGTGATAAAAAATAACTTTTTTTTCCCCAAACAACGCAGCGAAAGTTGTCAATACGGCATGGAGAAGCAGTGTTGTGATGACGTCATGGACAGCGTGCTGAAGGGGGAGTGTCTGAAAGGCTTGGAGCCTCTTAAAGAGACGAAGTCCAATATCGAGGCGTTCAGAACGGCCATGATGCAAGCGCAAATTTCATAAAGGTTGTTTTTTTTATTTACAGCATTTACAGATCAACCTAAGGTAACATAGTCATTGGAGTATGCCATAGAGTGGTACAATATATCTGGAAAAAGCATAATACCCCCCCTTTAAAAGTTTGGATCAAGTCTGCTAATTAGATTCTCTGTCACCTTTCTCTTTTCTTTTATTGCAAAAGCTCGTGATGTTTACATTATATTTGATTTTACAAGTAAATAAACTGCTGAGATATTCTCACGATTCTGGTTAGAGATCATAAAAGAAGCTTGTGAAATGTTTGTCTGAAGCACCACCACCTTTGAGTGATTGAAAATGACAAACGATGTCATTTTCATCATCTTTTTCCAACAGATTCCTTTTGGCTCTGGCTCTGTATTTTTAACTACTGCCTTCAAGTTTCATTCTTTTGTATTCACTGAAGCTAAAGTGATCTAATAGACGGAGACAACAGACGTCCAAGTGATTATCAGTCACTTCGGCTGAAGAGTGGAACAGACAGCTCACCGATGTCTTTTATCCTGAGATCAAAAAGACTTGAGATGGATTCACACAGCAGTGATGTCCTGGAGGGGTCACGTACGTCCTAATCTGTCATAGTTCACTGAAAATGATGGCTGCCATCTTTTCCTGCTGTTGTTGATGAGGAGAGGAAACAATGGAGAAATTGGCAAAGAGGTGGTACAGCTGATATTAAGATGCACTCGTGTAATCTGGCAGCACATGACAGATGTACATGATAGTACTCATGTAGACGCACAGCCACAAATGTGGACATGAGCACACACACACACACACACACACAACAGCACAAGGTCCATGGTGCAGACAGACAGACATTTCAGGGCCGCTGGTGTGAGTGATGACAAGAGCTGATTGCATCAGTGTTCAGGGCAAGGAGGTGAACACAGACACACACAGTGAGAGAGCAGCAAACACACACTGACACACACAAACTCACACAGACACACAAATCCCTCATGATGCAGGATGGTGATGAAGGCTGTTTAATCCTGTGGTGAGAGTGTCCCAGGTGGGAGGGGTCAGACCTTCTTCTCAGGGCTATCTCTTTCAGGCCAAAGGTTCAGCCTGATGCCATCCCCAGATACAATGGCTGCATTTATTCATACGCAGGGACTAGAACAGAACTGTAAATTACATTCACACACACATGACTGACTGAATTCAACCAATTTGTAATTCAATTGACCTACAATTAAATGAGGAGAGCGACACTGAACTGTAATTAACGTAACACACACATTAAAATTTTACAGTATGTGACAAAAACTTTTCTGATTCTGGAGAAGAGTCAGTAAGAGTCAGTCTCTTAATATATATCCTACTCTGAGGAGTGAGAATTTATTGATTCTTCCAAAAATAAGCCAAACTTTGTTTTTAGAGTGTTTGTGGTACATAAGCATCCTGGCATGTAGATATAAACGGTATATAAAAGATGGGCTTAGCCACCTCTTGGGTTTGGACTAACGTTTTGAAGCCAGGGACTTGGCATTTGATCATTGCCAGCTTGTTTTATTTTGGAGCCAGAGCAGGGACCATATTTGGATAAGACGGCAGCGTTAGGAAGCAGCAAGTGTCTTTTTGAGACCTAATATCTACTTAATTAGAAAATAATTTCAGATGGACCACCAGGACACTGATAGCTAACATCAAAATGAATTCACAATTTATTAAATTAATATTTTATGAGTCCTTTTAAAATGGAGTCAGATGTTTTTAGGAGCCAGCATGTGGCATCAATCTGGGGTTTTGCAGTTTTTAGCTTCATTTTTCAGACTCAAAGACTACGTCCATCTTTTAGGATATATGCAGTCTGTGCATGTAAGTGTCCAACAAGAAGAATGTAACCCTGTACAGTGACCACCAAGTCCATTATTTTATTTAATCTACAAAGGAGATTATGTTTTCATCTGCATTTGTTTGTCTGTCTGTTAGCAAAAGTATAATTAATAGAGCAATATTACTATTTCACCACAAGAGGGCAACATTGCTCTCAGAGTGGATTCTAGTTTTATGTATTCTTATTTAAAATATTTTATATCTGTATAAAAAATGATATCAAATGTTACTGTGGGTACTTGTGTTGGAAATATGTTTAAGTTGACTCTTTACCGTTTGAAACAACGTGTCACAGAGTACTTGAAACTTAAAGGTTCACTTGCTAGCTACATTTTTTTAGCTTTAGCTTAGCTTTGTTTTTAATCACATCTCATGCTCTTCATTTAACAAATTAACTTGTAAAATTGTTACATTACATAACTTTAGCTGACAGTTTCCACCCAATCAGAAACTATTTCTTTCTGTCCTACTCATTCAAGTACATCTTCCTGCCTGGATAGTCAGTGAAAAGTTTCCTTCCCTTTCCCTAAAACGTGTTCGGTTACATCATCTGTACACAATATCAGTTAAAATCTGGTGTTTATGGTTTTTCTGTTTCTGCTGTTTTGGCGTTTTTTTCCTGCATCTATCCAAGATTATTGTCAGTTATGAGAAGAATGACATCAACTGTCCAACACAGTCACCCAAAGCAGACGTCACCCCACCCTCATTCCATGAACAATATGCGTATTTTCTGTTTTTTCCCTTTCCTCCCTCCCTTTCCATGTTCTCCATTTCTCCCTCGCAGGCCACAAGTGTTTGATTCGCTGTCTGGCCGTGCATATTAATGAGAAGGGGACAGCGGGCAGCTTTTAAAAAGAGCTGCTGCCTGCCTTTTCCCCAGCAAGCGAGAAAGAGAGAGAGAGGTGGGGAGAGACCTAAACGAGTGATTGGAGATTCATCCAAGCGCTCAGGACGCACAGACGGAGTTGCACAATCAGCGCTCCAAAGGGACTTCAAAAAGGCAGAAACCCCTCAGCGCGACTTCACTTCTGCCATCCAACAGTCACTGCAAGAGGATATTATCTACATCTCGAAAGACTTTTTGTTTGTTTTTTATTTTTTATTTGCGCAATTATCCGAACAGACTCGGTTTTTGAGGAACTTCTTTCAAAGAAAGCACTTTTTGTTTACTTGTGAAGACATGCATCGGTGCACAGTGGTGCTACTTTTGTTAGTGGTAGCCTTATACTTCCTGAGCGCAGAAGGTAAACTTTTTTATTTGTTCGTCTTAGTTTAAGTTGTTGTTTTTTTTAATCTGCTCTTTTACACTTAAACTGTGGTGATGTAACAGACTGAGAAACAAAAGGTGGAGGCTGTAGAAGGTTTTTTTCACGCCTCGTTTGCTTTGTTATGTGAGCGTTAAGGGAAGGATGGAGGAATTAAATGGAAAATCACTGAAACAAGAGTGAAGTTGATACAGAAATCCCCAAAGTCTCAGCACAAGTTACGACTAGATTTGAGTTTTACTGCCGCAGTGGTGCATTTACTTGCACATTTATGGTCACAAAAGGATTTTATGTTGACATCACCAAAGTACCACCTGCTGCATGCATGCTCCTCTGACCACAAAACACTCACTTCTGCACTCTGTTCCTGTCTTTATTGTACCCATAATGATTGAGATCTTCTTGGACCTGAACCGTAATTATTTATATGTTGTAAACAACTGAACTCATATATGGAGCCCTAAGTTGGCAAGCCTCCTTTGCACCCTGAACACCCCTCAGTGTGTCTGGCAGGACCAGTGGAGCCACCATATGTAGCTGAAATCATTTAAATCCAAATGTCCAATATGCCAATAATTTGTCTTTGTGAATAACAGATTTAAGTTGGAAAGGATTCTAGTGTAGTTTTTATTCGAGAGGCATTCATTGTGTGTGTGCAATTGTCAAACTTTTGTGAGAAACTGTTTTATTAGGGTGTTATTACATCAGTGTGTCAAGCCCTTTGCTTAATTGTGTTCATAAAACATGGGCACAACAACAGGAGACTCATTAACTTGTATACATCTTATCAGATTACATATTGAATCAAACTTCTTGGCTATTGGATGAAAGTTGTATTTTTGCCATTTGTTTTGCTGTAATGTTTGATGTTTACCATCATAAAGATGCCAGAAAATAGATGTAAACAAGTGCTTAACTACAGCAAAGGGTTAACAGGCATCTCTTTTTTCTTAACTGTGTGAAGTCTTCGAGCTGTTTCCCTCCACCCAATATATTAACCTGAGTGTTTCCCTAGCTTGATTGGCCTTTGTTGTCCGGTGTGTTCAGCGCTACCTCTGCTGTGGGGCTGCTGACAGATTTAGTGGCTGGCGGTCGGGACAGATAGCAGGTGATGGATGAAGGGAACCTTGGACTATCCAGGTCATCACCTCCCATCACAAATATACAGCCCGGCAAAACTAATTTCCCCTGCGTTTAGTCAGCAGCATAAAGTCAGGACAGCTAGAAAACTGCACCTGGAGAAGATGAAAAATGGAAATTAATAAATATAGAGATAGTTTAGAAGTGTGACTGCATGTGGCTTCAATTAAAGCAGTACATCGTCTCTCCCGCAGTGCTTACAGTGCAAGAATTGTGTGAACTAATAGAAAAACAGCAAGAAAAGGGAGTTTCGTACAATGACTGTAGGACGGTTGAAGCCACAGGTTCTTTCTGCAGGACTTGAATCCCTTCAGTGTAAATCCATAAATCAGCTGAATTGTATTTTGTCTGATGTGCAGCAAACAGTCAGCACAGTTATACATAAAACTCACATAGAGGGGAAATTAAGTGAATTATTCTAAACTCAGATGTTTTGGAAATACTTCATTTTTGCAGGATCCTTGAATGTACCTTTAATTTGTCAGTGGCTGGAAGTAAAACCATTCATAAAGCATGAAATGTCAGCAGTGAGTTGCCAGAGATAAATATAGAACCAGATAATACTCCAGGGACTTAGTCATGATTGCGAACCAATTTGCTGTCAAATCACAAAAAAAAATGTCCTTTTAAAGTCTGTGTCAGTTTCTTGGCTGGAAGTAATTATGAGACTGACGATGATCCGTTTCCATAATTTTAAATCCCCCTGCGTTGCAAGTTCAGTGCATTACATTTTTATGATAAAAATACAAGGACTGACAAGGACAAAACTCATGTGTGTCATATTTCTCCCCAGCTTACAAGTGCAGGTGCACCAGAAAAGGGCCAAAGATCAGATATAAGGATGTGCAGAAGCTGGAGATCAAACCCAAACACCCATTCTGCCAAGAGAAGATGATATTGTGAGTCATACTTTTACTCTCTTTCAGTCTGTCGCTCTTCATGTGTCATTTCTGCTGCCAGGGCTCTTTCTTGTTTCTCTATTCTTCTTTTTCCTTAACACCATGACCTTTTCCTACCTCTCAGTGTATCCTCTTATCCTTCTTATTCTCCCCTCTGTTCCTCCTCGCAGTGTGTATTCTGTCCCTGAACTTAATTCAAGTTATACAATCAGCAGATTTACAACTGTTCCTCTACCTCAACTCTCTCCAAAACACCATAAAAGTAATCGGCAGCTGTAAGAGCATTATCAAAACACGCTGTCGTCTGTGCTTAAAGATTTACAATGTGACGATAAACTGATTATTTAATTACACCCTACAGCCAGAAGGTAGGGTTGGTTTAGTAGGAAAAGGTGGGAAGGGAGGAACCTCTGATTTACAGAACTTTCCATAACATTGAAGTTCTTCAACAATTTAATGTTTGAAGAACTTTCCAGAACTTTAGCAAATAAAGAAAAGTATTTCCACTCCCGGCTGTGTGCAATGCATGTATCACATAGAGTTTAATTAATTAAACATTTGTCCACTTCACATGATTTCTACTGAGCTGATTTATCTACTTTTGGCGAGCTGCTGCATCCCAGCCTGTGGCCTCAGTCACACGCCTTAGTATGAATTATACACTATATATTTAAACTTTTTACCTTTCTTTTTCTCTCTCTCTTTGTCATGTGACCTTTGACCCATTAAATCACAGCTCCAATGCTCTTATATTCAATTTAAACCATTTTGTAATGCAGCATGAGCCTCCCTGTTGATAGTGAGGCCTCCAATTCTAAACACACCAAGTAACCTGTGGTGCTTAGTGAGACACTCTCATCATAAATAAATAAACATGCCCTATATACATCATGTACTATATGGTTGTTGCTTTTTTATGAGTCCAAGTGTTGTGCATCGAGTCGAACACTTAGTCACAAATGTGGGCAGTGATTTCTGTGTGAAATGTATTTGAAGTTTCATGTCAAAGCTACATGAAGGCACAACAGATGGGGATGTTATGTCAGCCTCCTGGGAGTCTCTTTTGTGTTCAATGCACAAGCTCTGCTGCCACCTGCTGCCAAATTGCAATATCACACAGAGAACACAACCTGGGAAACAGCCATGACCACGGACAGCACAGCAAATTCAACACCAGGGAAATTTCAGCCTTTTTTAATTAAAAAAAAAATCTTATTATTTAAATGTATTCTTCAAATGTTATAAATTTAATAGCATTTTTAGAGATTTCTTCATATTAATTTTTTGTTTAAGAGAAAACAAGCTAATTTAATGTGTGAATGTGCTGATATTTTTAAAGCATTGCCAATTTAAAAGATTATAAATCTAATCTACGTTTACTATTTTTGACATTTTATCATCACATAGTTCAGAAACACCACCCATAGTTTAATATAAACAGTATATCTGCAACAAATTAGAAAGCACTCAGTGAGCACAAACCTCCTCTAATGCATCGTCCAGCTGTACTGATGCCACAGACTGAACACTGCTGCCCTCTTGTGGTGAAACAGCAGCACTATGTACAATCTCCCATTAAAATAGATTGGGATATTCTTTGGGATGGATTTAATCATTTGTTTCCTGGGTAACGCCCTATCTCCCTCTCATTTTTTTTTTAAATCAAGATCTGTTAAACAGTTTTCCCTTCATGTTGCTAGCAGACAAACAGACTGAAAGACAAACAGATAAAAATATAACTTCCTTGGCAACGTCACAGCGACATTATTCAAAAGTAAAACATGGTGACAGTGCAGTATGTGGTAATCAATGTACATGTCTACACTGACAAAATGGTATAGGACTGTTTTGGAAGATACGCAGTCACAAGTGTAGGAAAAAAAATACCCATTTGCATTCACACAACAAACAAGCTGTAATTTGGAAGCATTATATTTGATTGTGTCTGCTGCAGCTCCCAGATCACTTTCTGTGTGTGTGTGTGTGTTACCCGCCACAGAGTCATCATTCAAGGCCACTCTATTAGCATGAGATGGGGGCCACCAGCCGTTGGTGCCCAGTGAAAAATGAGCCTCAGCAGGCTCCGGAAAGCCACAGAAAGAAAGGGGGTGAGAGAGAAATGAGCGAGAGAGAGTCGCCTCTCTGGTCGTTTGGCTTACAGCTCTCAGTTTGGCATTCAGAGCGGCCACTCCTAACCACAAACACACACAAACTAGACACCCAGAATGCCCCTTTTCCTTCTCATTTCTCTCTGTTTCCTCCATTTTCTCTTGTTTCCCTTTATTTTCTTCTTTCTCTTTTATGTAATTTTGACTTTGTCTTTTATTTTTATCAGCTTTTAGAGCCGGTGGCTGCGCTTCAGCTGCTCAGGTGAATGATAATGAGCAGGAACCAAAGCTCAAATTAACACAGTAATTAGGTTAAATATCACCCCCCGCTGAGCTGCCTTGCAGATATGACTCCGTTGGCATGCACATACACACACAAGCACTTTCATATCCTCTCTATCAAGCCTCCGTTCTTTTATAACAAAGCCCACAGAGCTATCCAGCTAAAGCCTCAATAGCCAAACAAAGTGACACCTGAATGGGCAGGAAAATAGATGCAGGACTCTTTAATCTAATCCTTATAACTTCTGAATGCAGTGTTTTTATCCGGAGTCAAGTCTTTTCTATCCCAGTCAAGTCATTTAGCATTCATGGTTTGGTGAGCCTTTGACTGTGTCACTGGATGGAGAGGCCCCGTGGCACAGTGGGTGTTGTTTTTTCACCACATTTTCTTGTTTGCCCTGAATATGCCACATGCAGGCAGACTGTCTTGATGGCCGCCATAAGCAGAGGGTTACAGACAGACCAATTGATTCAATGAGCTTAGATGTCGCATTTTTAAGTGGCAGCTCCATAATATTGCTTCGTTGCCAAGAAGCTGGCCAAGCTGTGCAAGCCGATCTCTTGAATTGTGAGGGCATTTAGCTGTGGAAGTGTTATTGGCAGCAACATAGAACAGCAGCTGAAATTTAGGGCAAAAACATGTCAACCATGCTACTACTTGACCAGTCTTCATTCAGAGGATTCAGACTGGCTGTCAGATGGTTAGAAATAGCACAAAACTGTGGCTGCTTTTTTTTTTTTTTTTTTTTTTTTTTTTTTTTTTTTACTTTTTTCAGCTCCCCTGGAGTTCATCCAAAGAAACATACAGCAAGTTGGCCCTTGTAGTCTATCCCAGCTTTTTCTCAGTGACATGAACAAAGCTGACTTGGTTTGAAGAATGGAATATTCATTGCAGGTGAAATTATAGTCATTTTATCATTCTGGTGACAGGACGCTGTTTGACTTCTTGGCACACTATCTTGTTTTTTGTAGAAATTCTGTACATATTCATGAGCTGCAAGTGTAGTTTGGCAAATTCAAGGACAGTGTTGCTGAATAGTTGGCAGCCCTGCAGTGAGATGAAATCCACTCTTTTTTTATTATTGAATTATTCTGTTGAATTATTCCAAAATTCTTGACCTACACACCACACTGTGTTAGCCAGAGTTTAAACATTGTTTCTTCTCTGTTCCCTCTCTCAGTGTGACGATGGAGAATGTGGTTCGATTCAAGGGGCAGGAGTATTGTCTCCATCCCAAGCTGCAGAGCACCAAGAATCTGGTCAAATGGTTCCGCATCTGGAAAGACAAACACAGGTAATCATCCAAGAACTCTGGTGTCAAATCTGAATCTCCAGAAGACTAGTTTAAAAGCAGGTGGAGCAATGGAGTTTGGTTTTTATCTTGGGTGA
The DNA here is from genome assembly GCA_900323345.1 of Pseudochromis fuscus. NCBI lineage: Eukaryota > Metazoa > Chordata > Actinopteri > Pseudochromidae > Pseudochromis > Pseudochromis fuscus. The sequence goes on from OOFC01019798.1 coordinate 9,277, forward strand.
ATTTGTGTTTTAAAATGTTAAGGAGAAATAAGTGAATGAATGTCACACCTGTCAATCCTATGCATAGAAGCAAATGTTATTTAATGGTAAAAGCATTAAACAGTGTAAAACAGCGAACCTGCCTCATCTCACAGCCCAAACACACACATACATCCACACACCCCTTCATACACCAACCTCTATTATAACTGTCTCTGACTTGCAACCCACATCCAGTGGTGTTTCTGTGATGCTTTATTGATTTGTTTTGTTGGTACTGCTCCTCTTCCTTTCCCTGCACTGTGGGGAGGTCAGAGGTCAGGGTCAGCCACAGACCAAAGTCTTGTAGAGAAGATAGAAACCAGTATTTTGTCCAAAAGAACATTTCCAGAGGGAGTAATCAAGCTCATGTTCTCCCACTTAAAAACTTTTGATCTTTACTCATATAGAGATTAAAGGGTTGTTCCTGTTGGAAAAATATAATCAGTGAAAGTAGCCAAAGGACTAAATCTTCAAGAGATAATTGAATGTTTGAAGCATTAACTCCTTGTTTTTTTTCCCCACAGGGTGTATGAAGCTTAAAATCCTGGCTACCCAGCACACATGGATCAAAGCAAAAGACGACAACACCACCAGGACTGTTTTTTGTGAAGTACAAGATGTAATCTACAATGAAACTGTACTTCTCTTCTTGTCTGCCTGAAATCCGTTGAGCACATCAAGAGATATAGTTTGTATATTAGCCTCTGGGCTTGTTTTAGTCCAACATCAATCTAGTTACAGTCACTCACCACTCCAGTCTTTACAACTGTAGTTACATTTGTCAAATAGCAGAGGAGACATCATCATCATCTGTGGTCAAACAGTTATAGTTCAGTTCTTATTTAAAAGGACTTTCCTTTTTTTGTTTTTTTGTTTTGGCTTTTAGGGATCCTTCAAAGGGCAGAATGTGTAAGAGTAGGAAATTCTGAGGAAACGGAAATATTTCTTCTGAAAATATAGGTGTTTCATTTGTTGTGGTTTTACTACTACTGTAATCAATATGACAGGTAAACTTGTACACTGCCACTATTTAGGACCAGGTTACCCGTGGGAAGAGGCCGTAGTTGAAATGCAGTAATAAAGGTTCAAATGAATTAGATTTTCTTGTATTTGTAGAGGAGAATTGGACAGCATGTGGTTACATTTAATACAGAAGTTACTATTGTTCCTACAGATTGAGCAGTGTGTGTGTGCGTGTGTGTGTGTGTGTGTGTGTGTGTGTGTCCATGCAAGTCATATGTGTCAAACAAACACATCCACTCAGCAGTAAAATATTATCCCACTTAGCCTGCAGGGGGTAGATTGAGTAGATAATAGAGCATTTGTGCCATTGCTACATACAGCACAGTGTGTTTATTGGAGTTTGTTCAAGAACATGGTGACTATCTGCAGTTTACATCAACAAAGGATAATCTCAACATATATATGTTTACTGGTTGAGATATTTTTTTCTTTTTCCTAAAATAAACATGCAATGAAGCAAGATCACACACAAACGTTCTCTATACCAATTTGCATTGAGCAGCATGTAAAACATCCTTCAAGGGTAAGATTAGCACTAATCTTTATTTTTGTTGTTGTCAACAACATGAAATCCCATGACAGCACCAAAACAAGGGATTTCCCACATTGCTTGACTTTTCTCTTTGGCTCGTCCTTTTATTCATTTCAGTCAAAGATATAACTCTTCTAAAACACATCAGGATGAATATGTGATGCTAAGTTTCTAACAGATGTTACTCAGAAAGCAGTGAATCATGCATTTCTTGGGGACTAACTGTGGAATTGTGCTTTAATGAGAATTTGCAACAAGCAATAACTCAAATTAAGTTACAGGTTGTGGAAATAAAAAACACACTGCAATCACTGCATGACTTTTTAATTGTAACTGTATCAGACTTTGGCTGCACAGACAGTACTTTTTTGTTTTTGTTTGTGCGATTTGTTGACAATAACAAAAATATTGAATATGACCAAACTTATCTTTTATGATAGGCTATGTGTAATTAAAAGCACTTTCTTTAACAACAAAGGGGAACAATTTGGCTGAAAATTGCACTCTGAATCTGGACGATGACACTCTGCTCTTTGATGATCTTTCCTCCAGTAGATCTCCTCTAACACTTATTATTTTTGTATGCTGTCAATATACTTTATAATAACGACTGTTGGGTGTTTTGTTACCACCA
>OOFC01019798.1:11506-22561 GCA_900323345.1 Pseudochromis fuscus
TGTGCATTACTTTTGTTTTATATCTTATATATGAATATATATAAAGACGAACTTTGTAAATGGACCAGTATAGCCTATACGTTAGTGAGAATGAATTCACCTTAAGACTTTATAGTGTCATGTATATTGTATCACTGCATTATAGTTGGGTTTTTTGTTTTGTTTTGTTTTGGGGTTTTTTTGCTATTTAAATCTATGGTTTGGTAACAGACATTTGGAGGGTGTGTGCTTGGACTGGTCCACCAAACACACAGTTAGATGTTCCACTGAGTGTAAAAACAATAAACACAGCAATAAAGTGTCTGTAGAGCAACTTGACTTTGCATTTTATTCACTGAACTAATCACTAATCGGTTGTCACGGATGTATGAAGAAAAAAGAAGATAAATTCTACTTAACTGAAGTGCTGTAAGACAGTCTGTCCACCAGGTGGCAGTAAATACAAACAGACTTTTATCTCGCAAGTCCAACTGACAGTTTACATGAACTGAAAGTGAACATTCAGTATACACAATAAATCCACCATTGTGTATCTCGTAAAGCCATTTTACATTCATTATATTACCTTGCATAGATGTGTTTATATATACACGAGCTGAAGATTTCCCCCTGGTAGTACAGTGAAGAAAAGAGTCACTTTCAGGTCATTAATGATTCATTAACTATCTCTATGGCAACTGCAAACTCTTTTTGTTAATGAAGACAGAAATGAGATGGAGGTGACAGCTCCACAAAAAGCACACAAGTTAACCTTAAGATTACTGTGAAGCTGTGTAGAAATGTTTAATTTAATAAATATTGGTTCAGTGGTGTACAGAGTACTGTAATACTTTATGATGTCTCCGGTTTATTATTCTGCCAAGAAATAAATATAGTGGAGGTACACTCACCTTGAATGTGAATACCACCTCCTAAAACATGACTACCATACATTATTATACATATATGCTTTTAATATTTTACACCTACACAGGTCAAATTCATCATAATCTATTCAGCTATAGTGAACACTTAAACAATACTGAAGTATGAGGTGTATTACTCTGGTAACAGATGACCACCTTGAATGTAAGTTAATAAATTAATAACATATTTAAATACCACTAGTTAAAAATGTTAATACTATAAAGATAATAAGTCTAAATTCAGTTTCACTACACACATAAAAACAAATTAACTACATAGTTTGTGACATGGACACTGGATTTGTTAAACTGTCGTCAACAGCGATTGAGATCAATCACAGACAGCAAATAATTCAACAATTACTTGTGTTTGCATGTGTTAACTTTGCTGTCTCTGCCTGTCTGCTGCTGTCTGCTGCTGTCTGTAAGGCGGGGTCAGTATTTGGCAGCTGCCTCCCGCTGTGTTCTCAGTGAGAGAGGCGGGGTCAGTATTTGGCAGGTTCGTCCCTTGAGGGTGTGTGTATGTGAGTCTCTCTAAGCAACGACCTGCAAACGGGCATCCGAGCCGAGCCAGTCCGAGCAAAAAAAAAAAAAAAAAAACAGGAACCACATTAATTTCGAGTGTCTTTGCAATGCTCCCGACGATATCTCTGCATCGTCTGCTTTGATCCCGTCGAAGTTGCCGTGTCTCCAGACGTCGCGGCCACAGAAACGGAAGCCGAAATTAATGCATCTTAGCTCCGCGTCGCTGTTTGTTTTGACCCGGTAAGGTTCCCGGAGCCACTGGTTAGCTCGCTTTGCTAACAGCGCTCCTTCTGGTTCTCTCACTAATGCTAGCCTTGCTATGCTAACTGCTGTCTGACGCTTCCTGTGTCATGTTTATTTAATTTCCCCTTTTGATTACTTTGTGAATTGTGCCCGCTGTGGTGTGTATGTCTGTATTTAGAGGTTAACGTGTGGGGTTTAAAAATAAAATAAAATAACCGTTACTGACTTCATTTGTGTTAACGGCTAACAGCTAGCAGTTCCATCACATCTGTGGCTCCTCTGCGGGAAGCTAACTCGGACACAGCCAAAAGAAAACTGTCATGAATAATTAAATGTTCCAGGGCTTTTAATATTTATTTTGGTGCCACGAGCCAAACAGCAGCTGTGCACGTTTGTGTTTAGTTTCGTAAACGTTTGACAGTGTAATTGTTGCAGTTTTGGGGCTTATTGAGATGCCATTGAGAATCACCTGGTTCTGACGGTCAGTATGTTCAAAGCAGTTTAAAACCAACGACTCGCTGCATCCTGTGGTTCTGCTGTGTTCTGGACTTCTTGTTCTTCTTGTAAACCGGTAGTTTCGTTTTCTGTGCTGTTTGTGTCCTGAAGGCTTCATCACTGACACAGATGCTCCCTGCTCGGCTCTGTGAAACTGTCTGTGCTGGAATGTTCTGGTGTGTTTGTGGCTCAGTGTTTGACATTAACCTGATTTTTCTGACTTTTCACGCGTAATAACTGACTCAACAATCTCGTTTTATTGATGTGGAGGGAGCTGACGTTCATTTTTCTCGGCTCTTTGAAATCCTCTTGCATATTGCATAATCGTATCCGGCCATTGCCCTGATTTAGAACGGATTGGTCCCTCCATATGTTGCACGATAGGTATGTATTACAGAACTAAACAGTACGACCTTAGTGCATGCTGACATGAGTATTTACTTAATATGTATGCAATTTAGCTCCAAAATAAAGCATTAATTGCTGGCACGAGTCACATGCGAGCTTTCCATTCATTTGTACAGTCATTTAACAGTATCTTCAAATTTTTAAGCTTTTTATTTTCTTTTACCTTAGTGGTAAATTGAATAGTGAAGTAGCAAGTTAGTCAGGCAGGCCATAAGTTTGAAGCAAGTGGTTGTTGTCGAGCATTGTAAATGCAAATTGAGAGAGTTGTATGGTGGGCAGGTGACTTCCATGGTCTAAAGAGGAAGAAATACCTGAACTAACAATACATTGATGCTCTTGTGTGGAGGAGGACTCCAGAAGGTGCAATGATTGTCAAACATAGCCTTTTGATAGAGAGGGAGTAGTTTCAGATCTATCTAAAGAAGTTGAATTTGGAAATGCTGGGAGTTTGGAGTTCACTTTGCAGACAAAGCTGCAGACCTGGATGTAGCAAAATCAGTAACTTTGCTCTTTCTTTCTTTCTTTCTTTCTTTTCTCTTTTTAATTTTTTGAGTAACAACTGGAAATATATAAAATTGCTATGGATGTATCAGTCTCATGTTATGATATCATGTTTAGATGACATGGCACAAGCAATAATACAGCACTTACCGATATGCACATGATTCAGAGGTAGAACACTCATTGTGAAGAATAGTTTCTTTGATGGTTAGAATAATGAGTTTTTATGTTCCTGACGTTAAAGTCAATCTGCCTTGTCTAAAAATGTGTTTCAAAGCTCAGTAGTGTGACTTGCAACCAAAACAGCCAGTTACTGTGTAAGAAACAGCAGACATGTCTATAGACAGCCTGGAGTAAAGGTCAACTTTGCAGTGCTGCTGATGCTGGAGAAAATGCTCCAAACAGTTGTTGAGTCAGCTGCTGTATTACACTTTAACATCTCCACACACAGCTGCCAGTGTGTAAACAGTTTACTAAAACTAAAGTGATATACTATAACACAATCATGCAATAAATCCTACATATTAAAGATTATTATGTTCAGTATTTGTTGAAAATGTTTAAGCAAACTGCTGCTTCAACTTCATGGGCATTCTGGAAGCTGGAGTTTGTGGTGTTCTGGAATTAAATGGTTTCATATGGAGAGGTAGGGCTAAATAATCTGAACCAATTGCTATTACCTTATCTATTAACGTTTTCTGTTATCTTTCTATATTTTATGTGAAGAAAAAAATGTAAAATTAATATTTTAATATAAGTATGTCCTGATAATGCTTAATTTATTACATTAAATACTGAACTGCGGCTTTACTTAATAAAATCAAAATATTCAGCCTGATGTTTTGTTCACCCTGGTACGTATAAGATACACAATGGCTGCAAAAACTGCAGTTTTCATAATTACATTCAAATTAAATAAACACCTTTCTAAAATAATTTCAGCAAAGCTGAATATGCAATTAAAGTTAGCTGTAAGGCTGCAATTAACAATTACTTTTCCCATTTGTTAATTTTCTGTCCTTTTTAAAATAATCATTTACTGTTGTATGAATTTCCTTGCCTATAAAATACTAAATAAAAATATAATTGAATTCTCTAGAACACAAAGTAACATATTAAACACCAAATATTCTAGTTAGAGGACCTGAATAGCTGGAATTTTTTTTCATTTAAAAAACAGTGAAACTAATGATTTCACTTTTAGCCTTGTTTATTTTTTAAATGGGCAAATACATTCATTTATCTTTAGGGAATCTAATAGATCACTAGATAAATATTAATTCTCTTTTTGGGTCCAAAATCAGTCTTAAGGGGATTGTTAGAGACTTAAAAATATTAGTTACTAAGTCCAATTGTGAGCAGTGATTGCAATAATTCAGTGGCAGTATGAATAAAATGCAGAGTCACTGAGACAACTCCAGGCATTGCAATGACTAACATTCATTCTCATTAAGTGCACCTCAGTGGAACCTGTGGCCCTTCATGTGAGGGATCTCACGTATGCACATACCAACAGTGTCAAAACTCTCCGGCCTCCCGCAGTGTGAGATAAGACGTGTGCGTAAGTTGACCCATAGTTTTTATATGGAAGGAAAACATGTGCGCACACAGCAGTCACAGCAGTGTCATAATCACACAGCTGCCTGCAGTGTGGGACTGCTGCTGCCAGGCTGTTGAGCGGTTGTTTTAGACTTAGTGGATGGGGTCCAAGCTAAACCAAATGTGGTCCAAATCTCTCTAAAGCTGCCAGAAATTCACCAGATTTAATCCCAGCCTGTTTGTGTTAACACCTGTATGGGAAATATGTTTCATAACCTCGGTTTGATTTGTTAAAACATCAGTTGCTTTCGTAATTGAACATTTAACTATTGCTTGGAGGGTGCAATAGCATAACCAAAGGCATATTGTATCTCTGAAATTATTTTGAGATTTATTCAGAGATGTGAACTGCAGAGGGATGGAGATATCCCAACATTTTGTAGAACGATGTAGAAATCAGTCTGTGTTTGTAGGTTGAGTTCAAATGTGCCTGAAGGCAGTTTCATGTAGTGTGACACTGTCTTTGCCCCAAAGGTTGTGTAAATGGAGATGGTCCATTAGGCGGCCGAAATAACAGAGGCTTGTACAGGAGAAAAGTCGTCTTTTATTCATGTGTTGTTATCTTTACCTATGAATATCAGAGGAAAAAAAGAGTTTGTTTTACTTTCAGATCATGGACAATACCTACATTGAAACAACACAGAGGCAATTGATGAAAATATTCCCTCAGTTTAATAAGTGCCAAAACTATACATATTCATTGTATTCATTCAGGAATTTGTCAAGAGAGTGTTGTTTCATCTGATTTGATAATTAAGTTATTAGTCATTTGTTTTTGTTGTTTTGTTTTTTTGTAAAGCAAAAATGGAACTACTTTCTTTGTTTCAGCTTTTGTGTGAGTATTCTAAGGTTTTATTTGTCTGAAGTAATTCAAAGGAATATTTTGGGGCTTTGGATGGTTGGTCATGTAGAAAAAGCAATTTGAAGATATCACCTGTGACTTTCTTTTTACAAACTCTGCAATTAGCTGGAAAAATAAAATGCAGATTCGCTGATAATTAAAATAATAGCAATAAAAATGACTGTTATGTTTGTTTGCATTTTTCTCAGTTGACATATATTAAAATCAGATCAGGGCAAAAGCAGTGTGATGATACGAACAGTTCAATTTCTCTTGGTCATTCTCAGGAAGTTCTTAATTTTACTGAGGATTTTAGAAGCAAAGGGCACAGCTTGGATTTACTAATAGACAGACCCTGAGCAGCTGGAACATGCTGTCAGTAGGTTTAAGACCGGAGCCTTAACTGTACAGCATCTGCTGAATGTGTTGGACACCAGAGATTGCATAGTGATGAAAGTCAGATGACTGGACATATAGCATGAGGAACTGTTGTTGCTTATGTCTGTAACCCTCACCACGGTTTTCTACAGCAGTTTGAAGACTTTTGTGTTGCATTATGTCAGTGGTTTTCCATGCAACTGGAAAGCCCCAAGTAATAAGTATCTCTGCACACTGATCTCTGTATTTATTTTTGGTTTTCGTACAGGCTGGGTGTTTCTTTACATCCTCTCTGTTTCTTGATGACTGGCCATTTCAAATGATACTTCTGTTTGTTTGCTTCCCTGCAGCCGTGCATGTAATAATGAATTTTGTTATTCCTTTATTAACCCACTTCTCTGATAAAATGCAGACGTAAGGACAAGTGCCAAGTTAAAATGTAAGGCTAACTAATGGCTTTCTTCTTTTTACCTAAAGTCAGTTTTTGACCCTATAAAGCAGGGGTCCCCAACCTTTTTTGCACCACATATATTGTAGGCATTATTTTCACGGACTGGCCATCAAGGTGTGGCATATAAATACAGCAAAAATAACATAATGGCATAAAAATGCTTTCCAAAGAAGCTTTCCAAAGACATTTGTTTTTTGCTCATTTTCGCTTGTTTGTGGACTTATTTTTTGGGTAAGACAAGCGCATTGATATGTCAACAGGCACAGGCGAACGTTAAGTCGGAGAGAATCCAGTTGTTTTTCAAAATAAAACGTCTTTCAGACTCCAATAATCAATACAACGGAAATTATATAAATTATTTATTCTTTCTGTGTGGCTCAGGAACAAATGTATTATGGACTGGTACTGGGCCCTGGCCTGGTGGTTGGGGGCCACTGCTACAGAGTATCAAACAATTTTTAATTGATATTATCCAGAAAACCAAAAGCTGTGTTTACAGTGATCCATTGGAGAGAACATTTTGAGGAACTTGTCACTAATCAATCAAAACAAAAATTGTTTTACTAGTACTATTATTTTACTAAGGTACTATTTATGGAGTTTTAGAAGGTGAATTTGGGTATATCAGGCCATCAATCAGTCAGATATCATTGCCCGGCTTAATACCTCTGGCTTTATGCTCACCTGGTGTTAGGTAGGCTGATACTTTGCAAATACACAAGCTATGACATTAATTCGACCTTGACCTTAGAGATGAGCTTTCCTGGCTTGAGCTTGGCTGTAGTGCTGCTTGGCTTGGATCGGAGACTGAGGTAATGAAGCCAAGTGATCAGAACCACCCAATGCTGCTGTGCAGCCACTTTGGTCCACTCATTGCTTTACCTAGATAAGTTACAATAAAGTAAAGTGCCTTTTCTTGGATCTATACTCAATTGATCATCACTGGCTTTTAGTGGAGAAACAAAGGTTTAACAAGCTACTGGGGCACTTTGGTTTTCACACTTACATGGAAAAAAAAAATGTTGAGATGACTTCTGCAGATAAATTAAAACATTTCTCCATGAGCAGAAGCATTTATGCAAAGAAATGGTACATTTTCTATCCCAGTCCCCTTTGTAAACAGCATATCTACTTTGCAGCATATTTTAAAGTTGACTGTGTATGTGGAAATTTAACATCGACCACAGAGCAACAGTCGAACGGCAAAGCCTCATTGATCTAAGCTCATTGGCCTGTCCCTGTTTTGGGAGATCACAAAACTGCCTTCAGTCCCTAAGGCCATCACATACATTTCTACAGTTCCAAAAATTAAAAGGGCAATTTTAAGTAAAAGAAAAACCAAAACAAACTTTAAACATTTCTTTCACTTTCTGTATTCTGTGTTAAACAATGTTTTTCTTGGTCACTGTTGCTCTTCTGTCTGCTGATTTGTCAGCTTACTCTCACAGCTGGTGTTTTGATCTATTGTTTACACACAGGCACACACACACACAGATGGGAATGACAAGACTTGTACTATCCTGCGTAAGCTATTCTGTGTTAATTGAGTCTCATTCACGGTCTGCATGCACTAGAGCTTAGACTTCATTTTATGCAAGGACATATCCTGTAAAGCTCTAGCAGCACAGGCATCCTGCTCTTCCTGCGCCATGTAGAAATAGAGAGAAATTTAAGACATATACATTTTAGCATTTGCAGGATTTAAAAGAGGGTGCAGAGCTGTGATAGTGAACGGCTATGACGTGCTAACTACACAACTCCCTGGATGTGCCGGGCATGGATCGTTCTATTGTGATTACTTAACAAAATCTGAAAAAACAAAGTAATAATTAATAATTCTCCTTCACCATACCTACTTTTATGCTGGAGTAATTGTATATCGATGTCGGGGTGCAATGATTAGTTGGTATCATTGACAAAATTATAAAAAAAAATACTTGCCACCAAATGGTTGACTGTTGTCGCCAGATGTGTTTCTTGTGAGGCATCTCCCTTCTTCCTGTCTCTGCTTAGAGTTGCACATGCGCAATAAGGTTCAGCGGTAGGTAAGCAATATGTAATATGTACTTTTGAATGAAGTATCAATCTTGTTTTTATTATTCATTATCAGGTGTTAACAAGTATCAACACCTGAGACAGCACAGAGTAAAGTATGATGAATGCATACAAGTGAACGCTCGGGTAAATTAAGACAAAGTATGTCACATTTAAACTAATTTAAACCATCATGCCTTTTGTAGGCCGTGGAGATCAGCTGAAGTGGTGGATGTGTCACAAAATAAATTTCCCTTCCAGACTAGCGCCGAAATATCTGTGCATATGGAAATATAACGCGATAACTTCATGTTTACAGAAGATCACCGTCGTTGCAGTTTGGATGCCTTTATTGTGAAACAGGAACAAACTTTTTTTTATTAAGTTTTAAACAGTATTGTCCAAGCTTTGTTTGTATTTTCAAAATACAAAATGCATTTAATTAATACATGCATGTTTTAAATTGAGCAATACTTTTCAAATCTATCAGTAATCTAGACATGTTCCTTTGTAACCAAGTGAATAGACTCATAATACAATTTATTAGATTGCAGATTGCACTATTATCCACTGTAACTGTACAATTTCACCAAATCGTGTAGCGATAGTTATCATTAACAACTAATTATTATGTTGTGGTCAAAAAATTCAATAAGATCCTTTCATGTTAGAGATTCTCAGCATTTTAATGATGAACAGCAGCTCTAAAATCAACAACAGGCTCAGGATTTCCTCATTGATTAACAGAAGTCCCATATCTGCCTTGCACTGTCACTGCTGTCATCGAGCCTCAAGGCATTCACAGAATGAGAAAAGACAGCAGATGAAGGGCGATACAGTGAAAGTAGAATACTGGTTGGTGTTTTTGAGTGCAGTGGTTTGGAAATTTCCATCAATATGAGACGGAGTAAGAGACAGAGGTGATACAGACTAATACTAAATCAATAAAGCTCAATGTCATTTTCTGAGAGTAGGCAGTAACTCAAGCAACACCGAATTCACGATACAGTAATTGTGCCCTGAATTACAGGTATGTGTCTCACAATCACAACTCTACCTTTCTCATAAAAAATCCAATTTGGAGTACATGCCTCACCTATTATTTGGTGGTGTATGATTGATGAAGATGTTTTCATCACTGTGATGAAGTACATAGATCTGTCAGCTGTTTAATTTCCTGTATTAACCAAAAACAGACGACATAGTCTGGTCATTTTATCAGTTTAACCGTTCTCTCTCAGTTTTACAGAATGGATACTTTATCACACTTCATATCAGTATTACAGTCATCATAGATCTGACACAGAGGATTGAGATGATACTGATGAATTTATTTATTTCCCCCACCCCCTAATTTATGCACAGATTATTCACCCGACACATTCAGTGTGAATCAAGCCTGGGTGTTACAAAATGACACCCACAGTTTACAGCTGTATGATAGATGGAAACTATTGAATGAAACTCTCACTTACAGTGTTCAATATCCATGCTGTCCAAGTTTTTTATTGCTGTATTTGGTTGAGGGTAGTTATTTTAGATGCACTAACTCAATATTTAATGCTAGTGAAGCTATCCTTTAACCAGAAAACCAAAGGTTATTATTTTAACTACTAAGGATGGACCAGTATGAGGGGTTCCAGGGTAGGAATTATTCATTGTAGACCATGACAGTGTAAACCAATGTAAGTCATTCACTGAGATGCACGCCGACATTGCTAAAGAAGCTGTGTTATATATACAGGGCCATAGGTTGCTGGTTTTCTGAGTGAGTTTTGTGATCAAAAATCTTTTTTTTTAGCATCAAGAACAATCTAAGTTTGGTTGTTTGAAGGGTTCGAAAAGGCCACAGAAAGAAAAACAACCTGTGTGACTCTTCACCCAGATGGCAACCAAGCAAACTTTATGCAAATGTCCCGAACAAAATGCTGCTTTGCTTCCACTCCCACAGTTTTCCAACATAGTGCTGCACTTGTCTTTCCACTGTAGGCGTTCAAGCTTTTATTTTTATTTTTTTTCAATGTCACAGCCCCTTAGGGAAGCAAAGAAAGGATGTTATTTCACAGCACCTCTCTGAACGTTAGCGCCGTATGACTTGAAAGGTGAGATCAAACTATGATAACCTGGAGTATCAGGCTTGAGAATAGAAGATCATCAGTTCAGGGAAACTCGTTCCTCCTTCAGAAAATGCTGTTAAGCAGGGCACCTCCTTCAGTGGCAGTGTAGTGTCAATTAACCACTCGTAGAAGACCTTGGTTGTGCTGGGGTGGACTGTACAGTATGTATATCAAGTGTGAGGCTGCTGAATAAAGAGTTCAGGAGAGTGGAATGAAATCAATTCAGATTTCAGAAATAAAGTTTTAGTATTGATTAATTGGCTGATTATTTTTTTTATAAACTGATGAATTGTTCATAAAATTTAAATTAAGTTTTCAGATTGCTTTTCTTTTTTAATGATTAATCTAAATGGTTATAGATTTTTTTGATTTTTTTTTCTGAGTATTTGTAACAAGGCTCTGTTCAGCCCCCTGTGCAGGTTTATTCATCAGAGTCTGAGGCTTCAAAGAAAACCCAGTTTGAATTCAGGAGTTAATCTGAAGTTTTTGTTTTCTATCTTTTGACTTTACACATAACAACCCTAGAAAGATAAATCTTTTTTTTTTTTTTTTTTTTCT